>LZPO01117033.1:105319-119466 GCA_001675575.1 Neotoma lepida
GAAGGAAAAGGGAAGGAAAGAAAGGAAGAAGGGGAAGGGAAGGGAAGAAGGGAAGAAGGGAAGGGAAGAAGGGAAGGGGGAAGAAGGGGTAGTTTTGTGAACCAGAGTATAGCCTGGCTAGGACAGGGCTCACATGACCATAAGAAGTAATTCCAGCTCTGAGGGGGTCACCAAGGGACTCTACTGCTGGGTCCTACTGAGTGTGGAGTCCCCTATGGTCCCCAAGTCTCTTCCATGTCCACTTCTGTTTCTCCTTCTGTCCTCATCCCATCCTTGTGCAGCTGACGTTTGGGATCAACACCCAAGGTTGATATTCATCCCTGTTGAATTTTCCCTCTACCCCAAAGCTACTTCTGGGAGCCTGTGAAACCAGGATGAGCCTGCTTAGGGCCCATGGTCCCCTGAAAAGGGAGGTGTGACAAGATCTCCAGAGACGGGAAACAGCAGGTGGCTTTTCCAGCTGGGGAGGGTATTTCTGACTTGGGACCTGCTCAGAGGAGAATCAGCATGGTGGTCAGTGCCCCATCGGGACCTGTCTTCCAGTGTCACCCACCCCGGAACCCCATCTGCCGCTCTCACTGATCCTCTCCGTCGTGACCTCTGCCCTGGTGGCCGCCCTTGTCCTGGCGTTCTCCGGCATCATGATTGGTGAGTGTGCCAGAGCCCCAGGGCTTCCAAACCGGGACCTGCAAGAATAGGGATTCAGGATGTCCAGTGGCCACCAAGGTATCACCCTGCCCTGCTGGGTCCCTGCTGGGTGAACTGCTAGGCCAAGTGAGAATAGAAACGTCAACCCTCTACCCACCAGAGAACCTGCAGTTTCAGAGAGGAGTCTCCGATGCTGACCTTTGACCCTGCGTGGCCTACTGGCTGCTCACACGATGGGTACCCTTCAGTGGCTGACATGATTGAGAAAGCTCTTCCTGCATCTCCCCGCTCCTTCACTGGGGGCTCTTCTGTGCTCGAGGGAGCCCTGGTCATGGCTGGGGCCCCTCCCCTGTGTAAACAGCTCAGGCTGTGTTAGCCAGGTCCTCCCACTCAACCAGAGAAAGTTGGTTTCTGAGCCTTTTTCTGAGCCTTGGCCATCCAACCAAGGTGAGCTGATCTCAGGTCACAGAGGCTCAATATAGACCATCTGGCTCTCAGATGCCCTGACAGATGAGCAGGGACATGAAGCCAGGCAGAGGGAATGTCCCAGAAGCATGCAGGCAGATTCATTTATAGGAGACCTGAGATACCTCTGATGGCCATCTTGGGTCCCAAAATGCCCCCCAAGAACCTCACTAAAACATCCTTCCTCCGTGTGGCCTCCAGCATGCCCCTAACCTTCCCTGTACCATTCCTTCCTGTCTAGTGGATAACAGCCATCTCCCTAATAAAATCCTGGCATATCCACCCGTGATGGTTAGTTTTAATTTTCAACTTGACACAGTCTAGAATTGCCTGAGAAGACCATCTCAATGACAGATTGTCTAAGTTAGATTGACCTGTAGACAAGTCTGTGAGGGATTTTCTTAATTGGGTTAATAGATGTGAGATGACCCAGCCTAAAGGTGGGCAGCACTGTTCCCTCCAGGTTTGGTTCCTGGACCTGTATTTAAAAAGAGAGAGCATGAGATGAGTGCAGGCATACACGCATTCCTTCTCTGATGTTGACTGTGGATATGACCAAACCACTTCCAGTTCCTGCTACCTTGCCCTCCCCACAAAGATGGACTGTATCCTGGAACTGTGAGCTAAATAAAATAAACCCTTTCTCCCCTAAATTGCTTCAACAGAAACAAAACACCATTCCTGTGTGACACAATAAAATCTCTTCCAGTTAGGTGGTTTTAAACTTCCTGCTCGCTTTCCATGATGAAGGAATACTCTGATGTGTATTCTCTCTTTGTTAGCATTGCTAATGGTGATAGGAAGGTTTAAAGTTTAAGGTCTGGAGGAGGTGGCCTCTGCCGGGCTTCAACTGAGGNTCACCTGGTCCAGGCCCCCTCACAACAAACCCCCATCTGTCTACAGTGTACCGCCGGAAGCACCAGGAGTTACAAGCTATGCAGATGGAGCTGCAGAGCCCTGAGTACAAGCTGAGCAAGCTACGGACCTCGACCATCATGACTGACTACAACCCCAACTACTGCTTTGCTGGCAAGACCTCATCCATCAGTGACCTGAAGGAGGTGCCACGGAAAAACATCACCCTCATCCGGTGAGCCACTGTCCCAGGGCTGGGCTTGTTTCTCTGTACCATAGACTCCTCTAGCCACAAGGAGCAATGACAGCCATCCTCAGGTATACCCCCAGCCTCTCAGGGAGACAAGGGTCATGGGGATGTTTGCGTATTTCCACACCCTGTGTGTGTTCATGCAATCTGTCAATCATCTGTCCCTATCCCCAGGAGTATCACCCTCTTCCAGACAAGAGTTATCTCTTGGTTTTGTCCCTGACAGACACCAGAGACTCACTAGATATTCACTGGATGAATAAACATTTGACCATCTTCATGAATCCCCAGTTAGAACTGTATTTGATCTGTTTTCTGTTTGCCGTGACACAGTACCACAGGTTAGGTGAGTTATAGAGAAAAGAGGTTTGTTCAGGCTCAGAGTTAGGGTCCCAGATCTACAGCTATATCTGGTGATGACCTTCTTGCTGGCAAAGACAGAGCTGGGTTTGTGAAGCCACCAGGATCCGACCAAGGGAGGCTCCAGCCTAACGACCATGTCTGTCTAAATCACTTCCCATCACAGCCCTCACCTGCCACATTCTTTAACACCGCACAGTGAGAATTGCTTTTCAGCCGTGAACCTCAAACCACCTCCAAATCTTAGCAGACCTGTGCTCACCAAAGCTCACATAAAGTAATGGAGGCCTCGCTAGCAGAAGAAAATGAGTTTTCTTTCCCTAACAGTCTCAATGGCTGTCAAACCACACTTCAGGGCAGGCCCCTGCCCAGTAGTAGATGTCCAATACAAAATGAACTCAGTGGTATTTTGGGAGGTTTTTTTGTTTTTTTGTTTTTTTTTAACTTACAATGTTTTTGCTTATATATTATGGTTTCTGGTTTTGTGTGTTTAGGGAATTTCTCTGAGTCTATATGTGTTTCTTAGGCTTTTTCTTTGGCTCTTTTTTTTTGCTCTTTGCTTGTTTTGTCCTATCCTAGTTTGTTGGTTTGTTTTCTTTTTTTTCTTTTTAAGATGCCTGCTTGTTTTTTTAATGAGAGTGAGAAAGAAAGGATGTGGATTGGATGGGTGGAGCGGTGACAAGGATCTGGGAAGAGTTGGGGGACGGGAAACCACAATTAGAATACATTGTATGGAAAACTGTCCATTTTCGATTAAAATAAAAAACAAAATAAAATAATTTTAAAAGAAAAATAAACAAATAAATGTAGGCCCAGGGTGACATGGCAAAGCCAAGCTGAAGGTGTGACTCCTGAGTGTGCCAGCCTTGCCTCTTGTCTGTGTACACTGATGTGACACTTATCTAAAGGACCCCAGCTGCCTGTGGCTCACTTAACTATGCCTTATCTTGTCTTCTCGGTACAGGGGCCTAGGCCATGGCGCATTTGGGGAGGTGTATGAAGGCCAGGTATCTGGAATGCCCAATGACCCAAGCCCTCTACAAGTGGCTGTAAAGGTGAGGGGTGGCTCCACCTTTCGCCTAGCCTTAGCCTGAGGTCCCTATAAGGCTACAACCCACAGCTCATAGCCACCTTCTCCTCCCGCCCTCCCTCCAGACACTGCCGGAAGTGTGTTCAGAACAAGATGAGCTGGATTTCCTCATGGAAGCGCTGATCATCAGGTAAAGGCTCAGAGATCTCAGCCTCTCTCCCCACCCCTCAAGGCATATGAAGATCTTGCTAATTGATAGGTATCTCCCCGGGAAATGGGGTGTGTTGGTCCCAGCATGCCTACCATCACCACCCAACAAGCAGAAGGATCCCTGGAGTGGAACAACCCCAAGGATTACCTCAGAAATCATCTGAGTGNCCTAATCATTGATAGCACTCTGCCTACACACACCAGCATCCCAGTGTCAAACANTGATTCTTGTGCCTCACTTAAGAAAGCATGCTGTGACATTAGATAGAATATACCACCCCACCCCCCTAAAGTGACTTTTCCATAACTGAGGTCCTTTGCCTATCCCAGGACACAGGTTTGGTATAAAGGAAGGGAATCGATGACATGATGAAAGATAGCAGACCACCATACCCCACATCTACAGTGAAAGGCCTGGCTTCACCCTGAAACTGGTGGGCCAGGCCTGGATCAAAACTGAGGGCAGGTCTTGACATCAGGTCTCCCGAGGGAGGAGGCAGTTGCCCTTGAGACCTGAAGGAGGCTCACAGCCACCTGTGGCACTATGCCGCCTCCAGACACGACCTAGACAGGTGGCCTGGGGTGGTCCAGGTTGAAGTAGCAAGAGAAGACAGCCAAAGCTGTATGAGTGATATGTTCATGGGCTTTGGAACACCAGGAAGATACACAGCCAGGATAGCACTTTGCTTTAAAAGCAATTATTTATTTTCTGGTTTTATATGTAATGTGACTATTAAATAAAACCTAAAAAGTGTAAAATTACATAGGAGAGTTTAATTATGTAATATTCCTACTAGGTAATTACAAATGGTGATATTTCAGCATATAATCACCAGCCTCTCAACTCACTGTGTGTGTGTGTGTGTGTGTGTGTGTGTGTGTGTGTGGTTTCCTAACCCCACTGTTCTACATATCCTAAAATGATAAGATAACCCAAATCTCAGGACCTCATGTCCCAATCAGTCCCTGCCTATGTGGTGTCCACAGGAGATTGCAGAGACCAGTAGAGCTATCTCTCTTCCTCTCTTTCACAGACTGTCACCCAGCAGGTCACATACTGTCCCTTACAGATGCCAGTCTTTCAACTTCTACCTGAGACCTTTCTTAGAGAACTCGAGTATAAATTCATGCAGCAATGCCCACACACACATAAACACAAACACATGTACACACATGCACACACACACACACACACACACACACGCGCACACACACACATAAACACAAACACATGTACGTACACACACACATTCACGCACACATATACATTGTCACTTCAAGGTCCCCCCACTCCAATAGAATTCTTTTCTGCTAATTTACCTCCTACCAGGCCTCCCCCAGGGAGGCTCACCTCAGGCTCAGTCAGGGACCCCAGCCACCCCTACATACAGAATGCGGCTCCACAACACAATTGCTGCAACTATGACTCGGTGTCCTGTTTCTCTTAATGTCCCAGACCCAGCTCAGTTAAATTTGGTTATGCCCTCTGCCCTGCAGCAAATTCAACCACCAGAACATTGTTCGCTGCATCGGCGTGAGTCTGCAAGCCCTACCCCGCTTCATCCTGCTGGAGCTCATGGCTGGTGGAGACCTCAAGTCCTTCCTCAGGGAGACGCGCCCTCGCCCGGTGAGTGAGTGAGAACTGGTCTTCCCTTCAGTGTTCACTGCNAGAGTNGGTGGTCTAGGAAGATGCATGCCTGATGGGATCCTTGGAGTCAGCACTGCAGTTCCGATATGGAGGGAATGGGCAGGATTGGATGGACAGAAAGAGCACTAGGCTGTGCAAGACTCACACAATTGAGTCAATAGCCTGACTTCTTTTCATACCTGATGACTCTGGAGTCATACAGAGGAACCTGTATGCCAGCCATGTCACTAACTCNCTTTCCATCCACTGATTCTGAACCATCCACTGACCTCTTCTCTCAAACAAATATAATAATACACAGCATCCTGACTTTGTAGTTTTCTGTAAAATAATAATAATAATTACTAATAATAATAATGTGCTGGAATATTTATGAGGGTAGCGTCGGTGCCTGTGTTGTGATTGAGGGACAGAACTTGTGACAAGCTCTAAGGTGGACCCTTAGAGCTCCCAGCCTCCAGCCCCTGCACTGCCATCAGGGCACCATATGACCCAGGGCAGCCCACCTTCTTTGACCTTAACATCAGTGCAGGTGGAACCTGAGGGTCGGAGTGGAGCATCCTAGAAATTACTTGAAATGACAAAACACTGCCTCTCCAGCCACCGAGAGTTTAGTACCTTTCCCTGAAGGGCCTTCAGGAGGCCCCAGTCACTAGGAACTGGAGCAGAGCAGGCCTGGGTAAGGACCTTGGCTCTCTCAAGGAATCACCACAAAGACGACCAGCTCAAAATGAGCAGTGGCCACCAGTCCTGCCAGAGAAAAGTAGCGTAAGCCTGGAACCCTAATGATGGAAAGTCCAGTACTGACCACACTGTTCATGGGGACTACAAGAGGAGGCAGGGCCACTGGGATGTCAACTCTAATCTCCGTCTCCAATCAGGTTCAGTTTAAAACACTCCACTTGGGATGTAGCTCAGCTGATTGAGTGCTTGCCTAGCATCCGCAATGTCCTGGGTTCAATCCTTGTGTTGCATAAACCAGGGGTCGTAGAATGTAGTTGAGAAATAAAAGGAGAATCAGGAGGTTATGACCATCCTCAGCAACATGATGAGTTTGAAGCTAGCCTGGGATAAATGAGCCCCTACTTCAAAGAGAAATAAAAAAAGTAAAATATCCCCATTTTAGGGTCCTATACATCTGGACACCTAAAAGGTCCCATCGCACCCTCTTGAAAAACAGCAGGATGCTGGGAGACAGCAGGGAAAGACTATCCCCACTCATAAACCATTCTCATCAACATCATTGTCCTCTGAGCTTTCACACGTAACAATACTACCCTATGAAGTAAATAGTGTAGATCTCATGCCATTTTACAGATATGAAAACTGTGGCCCTGAAAGGTTACCAGCACACCAGAGCCACAGGAAATAAAAAGCCAGGTCTAGAACTTGGGACTCCTGGCTTAACTGCCATGTAGGTGCCAAGAATCAAACCCAGGTCCTCTAGAAGAGCAGCCAATGCTCTAACCAGTGAGCCATCTCTCCAGCCCTTAAACATGACTCGGTAGTTAAAACACTTGTGGTTAAAATGCTTGCCACAAAGGACTAGAGTTTGTATCCCCACATTATCTCATGTAAATGTCTTGTAGGCATGGTAACCTGCCTGCAGTTCCAGCCCCAGAAGGTTAAGACAGGGCATCTCATCTCTAGAGCAAGTGTCTAACAAGACAAGCCATGTTGAGGTGGCACTCTGGGTGTGACTGAGAAACCCTGCCTTAATGACTAAGATGAAAGCGAGTGATTCCTGACATCAGCCTGGGGACTGAAATGCACACACATACATAACCACCTGCACACCACACACACACACAAGAACACACACATGCACTTACAACACACACACAAGTGAGAAATATAATAAATAAATACACAGACCATTTAGAGACATTGCAATAACATTACTTTCCATTGGTTTTCTCTCAGGCCTGTTTATCAGGCTGTAGCATGCACATGAAGTTTGGAGTAGACAAATGTGTAAAATATATAAAAGAGTAAGAATGTCTGTCCTGCTGGATTCCTGTGGCCTAGACAACCCTAGCTCTGGCTGTACATTAGATCACCTGGGGTGCGTTTAAATAAACAAAGCCATGCCTATCTAAAAAGATGGATTCCTTGTCCATCGTTGGGGCAAAGCAACTGATTTTTAAAGGGCTAAGACCCCTGGTAGAGCACCATGAGTGGGCTCAGCCTCCTCACAAACAGAAGCCAANATCCCATCTTTCTCTCTTCCACCAAAGCCTCATCAGTGGTCCTCTTGTCTTCCCACAGAACCAGCCCACCTCCCTGGCCATGTTGGATCTTCTACATGTGGCTCGGGACATCGCCTGTGGCTGTCAGTACCTGGAGGAAAACCATTTCATCCACCGGTGAGCTAGTGACCTTCATGTCCTCACAGCCCGAATGAGTCCCTGTTTGTCCTGAGAACAGATCTCCCCCATGTTTGTAGCAAAGACTAGGTCTCTCTCCAGATCTGTGTGTGTGTCACCTTTGTCTTTGAGGGGGACTGTCTTCCCAGGCATCTCCTGTCCCTGGGAAGTGAGTATCTCTACACTTCCCCACAGGGACTAGCTAGAGGCTGGGGGATGACTCCCACCCTCCCATGGACCTCCTGCCTGTACATTCAAGTCTTACATCACCTTGAGCTTCTCCTATCTAGAAACTGGGCTCTTCAAAGGAGTGTTCCTTCAATTCATCCTTGTATCCCTAGGATATTATTGGACACTAAGTAGTGGCTGGATAAATTATTTTTTTTCTAAAATACTCCAGAGTGAAGCCTAATAATAGTTTCCTTTACTGCTGTGTCATATATGAACCTTGTGTTTAAATGCTGTGTGGACTGAGGCATATTCACACTCAATGCTCATAAACATCGTGGATCATGTGTTTCCTCCCTCCTGGGCGTTGACAATAGCTGGATCGGAGATCCGAAAAGTCAAATATATTACTAGCTTCTTTGCAAAGCTCCTCTTAATAGTTTGCTTCTACCTCAGTGAATGGTAGCCTAGGAACTCACAACTGTTTATTAACCCGTGTCTTCAATCCATTTAAGTCATGCTCATCACCATTAGCACACAGAGGCACAGAGCAGGAAACAAGAGTCCTGTATGCATTTAGGAAAGAGGTGTGGAAGCATATACTAGCCAGGCTTTCTCCCTGCTAGAATGAGGAAGCCAGAAGTCAGTCACCGTGGAGACCAGACAGTGGCCTCTTTTAAACCACCCATCTCTTCACTGCCCATTCACTGCTTTGGTCCTCGGTCCTTCCTCTGGTTTTTAACCTTTTCCAACTTGCAGGCCTTTCTGACTGACAGAAAGAACAGAAGCAAAAGGGCAGCCAGGGCCACTCCTCTGTGTCTTCATCCAAAGCCACACAGTCTGCTGCCCTTTTTATTGCTCCCCAAACTTTCCATAAACCCCCAACTCTGGGCTCTTGCATTTCTCAGTTGAGGCCATTTGTGGTCCTTTGGAGATCAGCCTCCACTAAAGCCACTTGCCCATCTTTTCCTCATGATCTTTAAGTCTGGATTCATCTACTGGCAATCTGTGTCTCGCCTTGGTGACTTTAGGTGTCTGATTTTGCTTCTCATGGAGATGGCTTCAGTGCTGGCATTCCACTCATTTTCAGTACCATAGCTGACAGAGTATCTGGCTGAGGGAATCATTTCCTTTACTGACAATCTGAATTCTTTAAGAGATAACAGGATCACATTCTTCCAAGACGCCTACCACTTCCAGATCTGGAAATGGTTTGTGAAGACCAGAATTAGGTCTCCGAGTAATCATTTGCTGTTCTATATATGTGTGTGTGTGTGTGTGTGTGTGTGTGTGTGTGTGTGTGTATGTGGGGGAAGGAGCACATACATGTTTGTGTAGATGTATGTACATATGATTGCAGGTTCAAGTGTGTGCACATGCCAGAGGTTGGTACCAAGTGTCTTTCTCACTCACTATCCATCCTTTATTTAAGACAAAATCCTTCCCTTAACCCAAAGCTCATCACTGCAGCTAGGTTGGCCAGCCAAGGAGCTTCAGGGATCTGCCTGTGTGTGCCTCCCCAATGCTAGGTCACAAATACAAGCCACCACCTCTGCCTAATTGAGTATTGGGAGATCCAAACTCCATCCCTCATGCTTCTGTGGCAAGCTCTTTGCCAACTGGGTCATCCCCCCAGCCTCTCATTTTGTCTTCTTCAAGAAATTGAATTGTCAAAGGTCAAGTGAGGATTGTGTTGAATGACCTGTTTGAAGCAAAAGGGAACGTCTAGAAATTGCTCACCATCGTCAGAGCATTTCTCCTGGGCTCCTGTGGTAGTTTGTATCAGGAAAGTGCCTTTTACAGCTTCCCACTGGCTGGGAGGTTCATGGGACACTCAACAACAGTTACCTCTCCCTCACCTGCCCCACACCTCCGCCACCCACGAACCCTCCTTTCGGATTCCCAGGCTGCCACTCAGAGCCGACTCCCTCAAAGAGAGCCACACTTCCTCGCAATCTTTCTTCACTGAAATCTGTTGCTTGTAGACATGGTTTGTTTGCTGCAATTTCAAGCTGTATGTGCCATTCTATCAACTCCCTGTGTGGTTGATACTGTTGCATTTATTTTCTTATCATTGAATTCAAAGTCACTTTTTAAGCAATGGTCTCATATACTTCAGTGTCAAGACCTTTTGGGAGACAGAAGNATTTTTCCCGATCCACTTCCTATTTCTCTTCAGAATTAATGGCTAATTGTTTTCCTTTGTTTTGCTGCCATACACTTTATGCCTTTAAGGTTCTCTTTGAACATTTTATGAACTACTGCTCTTCAAAATTTTCAACTTCAACTTGATGAACTGGCTTAGTAGTGTTAACAAGCATGTAATTCTCACTCCAGACCTTTCTTCTGCGTCTTAAGCCATGATCCCCAGGTCATGCTTCTAAAATACTTAAATTTAAACTTTTGTTTTAGTTTTTTTTTTATGAGTAGGCATGTTTGCTTGTATGTATGTATGTATGTATGTGCACAGTGTGTGTCAGGTATCTGTGGAAGTCAGAAGAGGGCATCAGATCCACTAGTGCTGGAGTTACAAATGGTTGTAAGTCACCATGGGGGTACTGGGAACTGAACCCAGGTCCTCTGTAAGAGCACCAAGTGCTCTCAACTGCTGAGCCATCTCTCTAGCTCCCTCTTATTTTATTTTTGAAGATTAGGGTCTCACTAGGTAGCCTGGGCTAGCCTAGAACTTGCTTAGATAGCCCAGAATAACCTGAAATTCAGGTCCTCTGGAGTGCTAAGAATGTAGACATACATCACCTTCCCAAGCTTTCTACGTTCTTTTTCAATGTGTGTGTGCGTGGTGTTGGTATGTATACATGCATGGCTCCCATAAATACAGGCACACATGTGTATGTGCACATGTATGTTCATACATGTGGAGGCCCAAAGATTGATGTCAGGAATTATTCTGTATTTCTTTTCCACTTCAGTCACTGAGGCAGGGTCTCTCAGTCAAACCCAGAGCTCATCGATATGGCTAGTCTTGCTTAGCCAGCCTGCCCTGAAGATTCCCTGTATCCACCTTCCTAGGCTAGAATTACAGGCATGCTGCCACACCATCCCTGGCTTCTACGGGTTCTGGAGACCTAAATCCAGTCCTCAAGTTACACACAGCAAGTTCTGTAACCACTGAGAAATTCCCAGCCCATCATCATTTTTAAAAGTCATCTTAGCTAGTTGTTTACCCTCCAACTTCTTCCTCAACCAAGACTAAGAACCTCCATGAAGGCCTTTGAAAGTATAAAAACACCATCTGTGCCCCCTAAGGTACTTGTTGGTTTTTGGGGTTTTTTTTTCCCTGCATAGGGCTTTAAAGTGATTAGCACTGCATTCCAGACTGGTCTGGTTCCCACCTGTATGTCAATACGGAAGCAGTCTGNGGTTAAGGGAGACAAGTCTGGGAAGTCCAGCCATGGTGCCTCAGAGGTGTGCTGCAGGAAAATGAGCCACCTGGAGCCCAGGAACAGAGTGCCAGCTTCTTAACTTAGAAGTGACTCTTCAGCTGCACAGCTTAGCCAAGGCAGTAGAGAGAATCACAGGTGTCAGAACCGCACTGGCTATTTAAAAACAAAACAAAACAAAAACCAAAAACTGGAAATGTTTGGAAATATGGTAACCTATTTGAATTTGAAGTCATACTGTTCTGGAACATTTCTTCAAACTATTGGCAAAACACTAACTCATACTCTATGTATAACACTACCCCAAAGCCAGATAGCATTTCCTATACCCCTGTGTTGTCTGCCTTTAGCTTANATTTTTCATCAAAGGAGGATCATTATAATATCCTGCATTCTGTAATGAGAATTAGTCTTTAACAATGCCTAGCACACAGTTAAAGACCAGCAAGTTTTACTTAATAGTATAGTTGACTTCATTACTCATATCTCACTAAGCATTGTTATATTTGTAAGGGGTCCCTGAAGTCAGCACAGAGCATACCCAGACACTAAATTTTCAGCACAAAGGAGATTTATACCCTGGAGGGGCAAGTCAGGGGATGGGGGCTGCCTCTGGATCAGGCAAAGGCAGAAAATAGGTGTTTCTGCAGGAGTGGTTTTTAAGGAGGAAGGGGGAAGTCTGTGTTAGGAAGAGGTGGTAAGTCCTGATTGGACAGGTTAGCCAGTGTAGCCAAACCATGAATTTTAATTTCTAGACTTTGGTGTTTTGATAGTTGGACCTTGGAGTTCAGTCTCAGGAATGAGTCAGTGGCCAAATAAGGGAATGGACCTTGGGAGCTACCTTTAGGAATGTAACCTAATGGTTTAGCAAGGGAGGGGTAGGGAAAAGGGTCAATCAAACCTGTTGGCGCCATGCTTGCCATGTTTGGGCCTGTTAGAGAGCCCGCAATATCAGTTGCTTTTCTGTTGCTGAGCTAAAACACCATGACCAAAGGCAATCATGGGGGAGTTTATTTGGCTTACAGTTCCAGAGGGAGAGTCCAGAATGATGAGAGAAGCTCCAGAAAGCTAAGCAATCACATCTTCGCCCACAAACATAGAGAGTGAACTGGAAATGGTGTGAGGCTGTAAACACTTAAAAATGATGTACTTCCTCCAGCCTCTGCCCCACAAAGATTCCACAATCTCCCCCCCAAAAAAACACCACCCACCAGGAACCAGGAAGTGTTCAAATACATGAACCTACGAGGGACGTTTCTCACTGAAACCACCCAAGTTTCAACCAGTCCCCCTAATCTTGCTCTGGACTCAGCATTGCTATTTCCTCCGCAGTGAAGTATAACATAACAACATAAATACAGGGTGAAGAGAAGAACTGTTGGATCTTCACTAGAGGTGAAGGGCCTAGGATGTTTTATGTATAAAATTAAGAAATCTATTTTTCTTCCCAGGGATATTGCTGCTAGAAACTGTCTTCTAACCTGTCCAGGAGCTGGAAGAATAGCAAAGATTGGAGACTTTGGCATGGCCCGAGACATCTACAGGTGAGAGAATTTTCTTTCTCCACTATCCAGTCTCTTTCAATAAATGCCTATAAAGGCCTGCACCTTACATCATCTGGTACCTTGTCAACTTCCCACGTGGGCCTTCAATGAGTGCCTTCCAAAATACAGGAACCTCTAGTTAGTGCCCAGTCTAATTCTCGGCAGTACTTGATACCATGTTTCATCTTGGCTTATGTCTCTGGCTCCAACTCTCTTATCCTGCCATGTTCTAACACAGAATAACGTGGACACGGAATGTGTGAAAAGCTTTGAAGTGGGTTTTATATCCTACTCAACCCCTCAACACTCAAAAATTCTAAATGATTGCAGTGGCATTCATCACCACAGACACAAGCTCCCCAGGATGGACAAGGTATGGGGCCTTGCCAGCACTCAGAGACACAGAAATATAGTTCAAAACATAGAAGTCCCTCATTGAACTTCATTGTTTTTTCCCTATCACATTCTCAAGACTACATAAAAATTACCAACGAAGAAATGATGATGTAGCATAGTGGTCAAGTACTTGTCATGCATATACAAGGTCCAGTCTTGGTCCTCAACACTATAAACAATGATAATAATAGTAATAAATAAAGGATTTTTGTTATAAAATATAGTGGGGTTTGTTGCACTTTCTCTATTTCCCAACCTGTAGTTTCTTATTTTTCTAATTATTTGCAACTCTGACTTGCTAGATGGGATGAGCAAGCTGTTCCTTTATATGGTCACTAATTAGTCCCTTCCCTAATGCTCAGAAGTGGGAACATGGTTACATGGAGCTTTCATTATCTGAGGAATGAGTAAGAACATCTGGAAACTACAGAAGACTTTGGTGAGAATTAACAAGCATCTCCAGAGGGCCAGGGGGCATTACTTCTGCACTGGGACCTTAAGGCCATGGTGTATGGAGGACAGAATCAGGGAAGAAGTCTTTGGAGCCATCTCTTGCTGCGATCATTGCATGATTTCCACATCTTCCACTTTGCTGTTTACCCCCATCTTAGTTCTTTTTTTCTCATCTCTGTGATAAAATACCCTACAACAGCAACTTAGGGAAGAAAGAGTTTATTTGGCTTTCAGCTCAAGGGTACAGTCTATCACAGTGGAGAAATTAATGCAGAAGAAGCTTGGAGCAGCTGGCTACATCATGCCCATGATCAGGAAGCAGAGAGAGATGAGTACATGCTCAACTTGCTTTC
>LZPO01117033.1:119522-130070 GCA_001675575.1 Neotoma lepida
TCTGGGGTGGGTCTTCTCACCTCCCTTTACCTACTCAAGATAATCCCTCACAGGCATGCCTAGAGAGGCTCATCATCCCAGTGATCCTGGAGTCTGTGAAGCTGAGAATCAGTGTTAACCATCCCAGCCTCCTCCCCAAAGCTCTGTACACCTCTCCCTGTACTTTCTCAGGACATCGGGGAGTGCCTCCGGTTTCAAATACAGCAGTGTAGTGTGTTACCCAGCTCTTAGTCTCTTACTGGGCCTCCCTCTCTGACAACTCCTTGGAAGTCAGATTTTCATCTCTGTGACAAACGCATGAGCTAAATGAATTTATGGGATGAAAGTATGGATTTTGGACCACAGTTACAGAGCCCTCAATCCATGGCCATATGTTTGACTCTCTTGCTTCCTGCCTGTGGTATTACAGTACACGGGGACCGGAGCACATNACACCATGTTCACCTCATGGGGGACAGAAAGCAAAGATAGAAAAAGGGATGAGTGGACTGTGGTCCATACATCATCAAGAGCATGTCCCCGAAGACCTAACTGCCCTCTGATAAGCCCCACCATTTAACACTTCTACTACATCCCACAAGTGCAGCAGGCTGGTGACCAAGGCTCTAGCACATGGCTTCTAGGGACACTTAAGATCCAAACCAAAGCAATTCCTTATCTCCCGACTTCAACCATCCTTGCTTCCCTCAAGTCCCACGCATTTGTAGGTGCTCTGGACTAGGAATGGTCTTTGGAGAGAACTCCTTGGCCAACTCCATGATACTTCTCTGTGGTGCTGCCCCTGTGTGTGCCCTTATTTTATATACAGGAAAATCAATCTTTCATCTGTATCACTGACCTCCATACCTACACCATCATCATACGTGGTGTCAGTGCTGGGATTTCAAGTGTGTGTGTTTCTTCCACTGAACTGTATCCTTGGAAGAAAGAGAGTCTATGATTTATTTATGTCCTCAGTACATGGCAGAGCACTTGATACATCCTAATACTCAGAACGTGTTTATTGAAGTCATTAATTAGTGTAGACAGCTGGTGAAACGCTGCCTCCCATAACACACAGGCACAGAACATCAGGCTAGGTGTGGAATTGGCTTAACGGGTAAATGAGTTAATTTATTAGTTCTTATTAGCCAGTTGCATCAATGGCATGCTGATGAAAACTGATAAATTAATTCATCTATGTGTTAAGCCAGCTCCACACCCAGCCCTGTGTCCTTCTGTCTGGATGTGTTACGGGAGGCAGCCTCTGGCCAGCTGTCTAGATTATTTGTTGAGTGCCAACAGTGAGTAGCAGTGAGAAATGCCACTGTATACGTACCACGGAGGATCTGAAATGAATAAGACACGAGCTGTGTTCTCAACCCTCCCGTTCTGGAACTCGAATTACTGTAGGTCATCAGAAACACGCTGTATTTATAAGGTTGGAGTAATGTTATTCATTGTGAGTTATAATAAACAAAACCCAACAGGGAAATCTAAACAGCCTCTAGCAGGGATCTTAGTCACTGCATAGATCTTCTCCTCTGTGCCTCCAATGGGCCATTAAGTGATACCAAGATTCTTAACTAAATGATCTGTGCTCCCTACTCTCCTCCTCAGCCTCCCAGGACCTGTCTTTAATTTCAGTGTTTTTTCACAGGCAGGCAGTACTGCTGCCCCTCTCTCAAGTTTCCAGGCAGAGCTTCTGTTCACTGACCCATTCCCATCCAAGCTTGGTCTCCTCTTCCTCCCCTGCAGGGCCAGCTACTATAGAAAGGGCGGGTGTGCTATGCTGCCGGTGAAGTGGATGCCCCCAGAGGCCTTCATGGAAGGAATATTTACTTCTAAAACAGATACATGGTGAGTCTTCCCTCTGCCCTCCTGCGAGTTCACTGTGACTCAGTGATGATCTTGGACCAACTGGACCACACACCTCCNGGAGCTCTTTTGCCTGGGAGAAGGGAAGGAAGAAGGCTCGGTGGAGGCTCTTAAGTGTTGGTGGTTACCAGAATGATCGGAATGGTTCCTTAAAATTCATATCACAGGACCCGNCCCTGAGAGCTCATCATTCAGGAGTGGGATCCAGATACACTTGCATTTCTACCAAGCTCCCAAGTAATACTGACTTCTCTGGCTGGGAGGCCACACGTGGAGACTCCCTTATCATTTTAAATGGCAAATTAAACTCAAGCCCCCTCGCAAAGCATGAGCATACACACACACACACACACACACACACACACACACACACACATATATATACACACACCAGTAAAGAAAGTTATGATGTCTGCCCCACTGATAACTTAGGTCTCCTGAGAAGGGATGACCTGGGACTGTCTGCCCATTCCCAGCCTCCCTTTCCAGTCAAGCAAGAACTCCTTTATTCAGAAACAGTCAGCCCCTTTTAAAGCCTAAAACCACAATGCTAGAGAGAGGGGCGGGATAGATGCCCATCAGGCCAATCAGTTTAAAGGTCACCCAGACATAAACAGCTTAGGTTTCTCCCTCCTTGCTTCCTCCACAGACCCCCACTGACCTTTGTCAACAACTTGGTTCCTTCCTCCCTGTCTCCTCCCAGGATCATCTTTACTTGTAAACAACTTGGCTCGGCAGGCCCCTACAGAAAGTCTTTTGAATTACATTAAACCCCACAAGAAGAAGAAAACAGATGGGCTGGCAGGGGTGGGGTGGGGGACGACCACCTAAAACAAGTTAGACATGGGCAAGTTCATGGACAAGTCATCCCTCACTTCAAAGAAGAGAAAAATGTTGACTTCTAAGCCCACAGTTCAGATCCAGAACCAGGCTTCTCAGTCTCCTGAAGTCCCAAAAGGCCCAGGAATTGAAAGTCAGGGTACAACAAATAGGAAAATTGGTTAAAGGTCTGTAAGAACTAACCAAATCCTCTGGCTCAGCCCTCTACCCCCTGAATCTTGGGGACTGTCCTTCCCCTGTTATCAAGCCTGGTGTTCTTCCAGCAAAGAGATTCAACCAAAGTCCCTCTGGTCTTGGTGGCACAGACATCAGCAAGAGTGATGTAGTCAATCATTTGCAAGAACAGCTTTCAAAGTCTACCTAGTTTAGAGTGTGTCCTCCCTGCACCAGGCCAGTGATGAGAGAATTCCTGGGTAAAGTGAGCAAATGAGGCATAGGCTCACAAGTGAGGTTGTCCGTGAGGAGTTAGGCTGAAAACTAGTCACGAGACTATGAGGTTCTAATCCCAGAAGCCCACAATTGTTAGCNGATTCAATGATAATGTCTTAAGATGGCTGTCTTAGGTTTNCTATTGCTGTGAGGAGACACCATGACCAAAGCAACTCTTTTTTTTGTTGTTTGTTTTTGTTTTTCGAGGCACGGTTTCTCTGTGTAGCTTTGGCGGCGCCTCTCCTGGAACTCACTCGGTAGCCCAGGCTGGCCTCAAACTCACAGAGATCTTCCTGTCTCTGCCTCCCCAGTGCTGGGATCAAAGGCGTGTGCCACCACCGCCCGGCCCCAAAGCAACTCTTATAAAGGAAAACATTTAACTGGGGCTGGCTTACAGTTCAGAGGTTTAGTCCATTATCGTCATGGCACTGGAGAGGTAGCTGAGAAGTCTACATTTGGATCCACAGGTAGTAGAGAGTGAGCCACTAGACCCGGCCATACCTACTCCAACAAGGCCACACCTCCTAATAGTGCCACTCCCTATAAGCCTATGGGGGGGCATCCATTTTCATTCAAACTACCACAATGACAGAGCACCCTTCCTACCTAGGTAAGATACTATGAGCAAGAGCCTTGGCTATTTCTAGGCCAGTGAGATTTGCCTGAACCTAACCCAGAGGTCAGCAACAACAGATCCCATGGCACTCGTTAACAATGCAAATATGCAAATCCTAAACCTCACTTTAAATTTCCTGAAGGGGTATGATTAAGTTAAAAATTTCCTGAAGGGGTATGATTAAGTTAAGGATCTTGAGGCAGAGTAGATTTTTTTTTTTTTCCTGGATAATCTGGGAGGAAGCAAGTGACATGACCAGTATTCCTAATAGAGTTGGGGAATGGGGAAGTTCTTCATATACAGAGGAGTGAACAGTGTGACCCCAGAGCCTCTAGTGAGTAGCTGCACATGAAAGGACTCCAGCTGCCATCAGGAACTGAAAGAAGCAAGCTTGCCCTAAAGCAGTGGNCCTCAACCTTCCTAATGCTGTGACCCTTTGATACAATTCCTGACGTTGTGCTGACCCCCAACAAAATTCATAACTGTAATTTTGCTACTGTTATGAATTGAAATGTAAATAACTGATGTGCAATCCCCAAAGAAGTCGCGACCCACAAGTTGAGAACCACTGCCCTAGAGGCTCAGAGGGAACATCACACTAAGACTGTGACATAAACCCAGCAATACTCATTTCAGATGTGCCAGCTTCAGACCCACCCAAGAGCAAATTGCTGTTTTGTTAAGCCACCCAGTGAATGGCATGTTTTTCCTGCAGCTACCACAGGAAAAACAAAAACCAAAAAAGCCACACCTCGTCATGGCGTCAGGCTGGCTCACTTACATAGTGCTTTCTCCTCAGCTTTTGATAGTCCAACCTTAAAATACCATCAGCCAGCCAAGAACAANGAACATTTGAGAGACGGTTCTAATGAAGAAGAGCACAGGGAGGACAGGGAGGAAGAAAGTGTAAAAACACTAGAAAAATTCTTTTAAAATTACAATGTCCTCCGAGAAATAAAATACTGCAACCCTAAGTAAAGGACAATGCTTTTGGGTGTTGGGAAGATGACTCGGGCTTACTAGCTAAGAGTGAGGACTGAAATTCAGAGTCCCAAAAACCTATGTAAATACAAGAATAACAGCCCACCTGTAATTCCAGCCTTAGAAGGCAGAGACCAGAGATCCCAGCAAACTGGCTTGTGAGACCAGCTGTAGCAAGTCTTTCTCTGTCCCGCCAGCCAGCTCGCAAATAACCACACGAAGACTTCTTATTAATCATGAAAGCTCAGCCGATAGCTTAGGCTTGTTTTTAGCTAGCTCTTAAAACTTAAATTAACCCATTTCTATTAATCTGTGTGCTGCCTCAAGGCTCATTTAACTCACCTATGTGCCATCCATCCTGCTTTCCTGCTTCTTCGTCGTCTGGCTCGCGACTCTGCCCTTTTCTTCCCAGCATCCTCTATGCCTGGAAATCCTGCCTAGCTACTGACCATTTGGCTTTCTGTTAAAGAAATCAGAGTGACACGTATTCACAGTGTACAGAACGAGTATCCCACAACAACCAGCCATATTGGAGAGCTCTGAGTTTGACTGAGAGACCCTGCCTCAGTGAATACAGTCCAAGGAAGATGGAGGATGAATTCCAACATCAACCTCAGGCCTCCACAAAGACCTGCACCCACCTGTATGCACACCATATGCACATCTACATACACGCACACCATTCACACACATGAAAATGGAAAATAAAACCGTCCTGTGGAGGGGAACATTCTCAAGAATAAAAACGTGATTGGCACCCTCNAGGAGGCCCTCAGAAGCCCGTGTGACTGTACATAACAGCATCCTTCCAAGGACACCAGAGTGGGAAGGAAGGGGCAGAGAGACAGTTGAGAAAGCTGNACAAACACAGCTTCAGCCAGATGCTCAAGGCCAGCATCAGCATCGTGTCACCTTGATAGCACATNCTCCTAAGATGAAGGGGTNTGAAGGTGGTCCTCCCCAAACTCCTTAGTCCCAGTGTAATCATGAGACAAGCGCATAAAGCTGAGCAATATCCCACTGAATCCTTGACTGGGACTGTTCAAACCTGCCCAGCAAGAACAAGGACATCCAGAGANGCCAAGGGAATGTGACAGCTCAGTGTAATATGATGTCCTAATGGGATCTGGGAAGAGATCAGGGAAATACAGTGAAAACTGAGGAAATCTGAATAAACCATGGGTTTTAGTTAATAATGCCTTAATGCTGAGCCATTAATTGTAATTAATGTACTGTGTTAATGTGTTGCTAAAGATAGTGAGAACCCGGTATAGAGTGCATGGAAACACAATATTGATAATACAATCCCTTCGCAATGTGAACCATTCTATTTAAAAAATGAAGTTTGTTTTTTTCATCTGATAACTGAAATGTAAAAGTCATGGATTGGAATACAGAATTAAGTAAAACTTCAGGGAAGAGAAACAAGTCTAAAGAGATGGGGGAGGGGAGGAAGAAAACAGAGGAAAATTGAGAGGATTAAGCCAATTGATCTGATAAGCTAGCAAAATAAGAGTCCCGGGAAGAAGGACACGGGAAACACAGAAGATGAAAATGTCGAAGCAATAAAGGAACANTGTCCAGANTAGGACNCGCATCTCCAGTGTAAAGGTATCCACTAAGTGTCAAGCCACACAGCTCAAGAACCACGCAAGCGTATCACCGTGAAGTTCCAGGCCAGAGCTGATAATGACTCTGCATCCCTCCAAGCAGAAAAATAAATAGAGAAACTGGCCAGAGGTTAAAAAGTCAGGGAATCAAAGTGGCATGGAAATGGTTCCTAGTACAGAAATCACAAGACAAAGGAAATGTCCCNAGTTCTGAAAGCCTCNTATTGAGATAATGTCCTAAGATGGAAGAGTCCCCTTCCTGACCCATGTTGGCTATTTTAAGCAAGTGGCTTGGTTATTTCTAGGCCCGTGAGATTTGCCCTGACCTAACTAATGCACTGAGTCTGAAAGTGGGGTCCATAGGTCAGGGATAGTGGGTAACTTGGAACTCATCAGCAGCAATTCCAAATCAGCTCCCCACCCACCCACCCACCTCAAGCCTCATGCAGCAGGAACTGCAGGGGTGGAGGCCTACCCATCTGCTTTAACAAGCCCTCCAGAGGACTCACAGGGGCACCAAAGAGAGAGTGACAGCCACCTAACCTACCCAGAAGCAGAATAACATCAGCAAGTTAGTAATCATTCTGAAGACATGACTGTCCTATGACCCATCAGTTCTGCTCCTGAGTGTGTCACCTTAAAGAGGTGACACAGATAGACATGAGCAAAGATCCTCCCTGGCACAGAGCTTACAGAACAGACAAGGCAACAACAACCTAACTCCCCCTCAATCAGGGGATGGGAAGAGAAAGGGACAGAAAGTGCTGAGTGGTATTAAAAGGACACACTAAGCCTACAGCATCAACACGGAAAAATGTTCATCCACAGCACAAGATCCAGTGAAGAAAAAAAAAAATCAAGCCACAAAAAGGAATGTGGGAATATTTCAAAACAATTTTACAATGCAAAAAAAACCCCTGACTTTGTAATACAGAGTCTTAGATGCATATGTCGTCACATGTTAAAAAATATGAAAAAAAAAAACCCTGAGGGAAATGCACTCTAAACTTCAGTGGAGGGGACGAAGGAAGAATGGATGGAGAGGGAATATGTCTATATCTGTTTATTCAAGAAGAAAAGGAAACACTAGCATCAGGAAGGCAAAATAACACCTCGATTCTCTCAAACGATGTGGTGGCTCACACCTGTAACTGAGGAGCCTTAGGCAGGAAGATTGGAGGTTTGAGGCCAACTTGGGCTAAATAGTTTCAGGCCAGCTTGAGCTACAGCCAGGCCTTGTCTTGTCTTTAAAATAACAACAAAGGATACTTCGATCACCAACTAGTATCTAACTGTATGTACCTAGCTATATGTACCTAGCTATAGGGACCGCTATAGGGACCTAGCTATATGGACCTAGCTATAGGGACCTAGCTATATGGACCTAGCTATAGGGACCTAGCTATATGGACCTAGCTATATGTACTGTCTATAGACAAGCAGAGAATGTATAGCTGTAGGCTCTTCAGACATTTTCCTTGCTGGATTTTGTTTATTGTTTGTTATGTTGTTGTTTGTTGTATTGGGGGGGAGGGACCCCTTAGAGGTCAGAAAGACCACGAGAGGGGATAATTCATGTTCCTGGCAATTTGCAGGCAGCTAATTTCACCAACATGGTAACAGTAAAAGAAAGCATTCCTGCTCCATGGAAGTGTATTTTCCCTGCCACTTTAGGGCAATGTTTACCAAGAGCAGAAAGCTGCATGGAGGACACTAGCACAAAGATATTCTTTCTCCAAAATCTGATCATTAAACTAAAAGTTGGAAATAAAAATGTCATCAAAGTAGAAAATATTATTTCTGGAACCTAATAAACTGCATCTCAAAAGTCCTTTAAAACAAATAACAGGAAGTCAAATACCTTTTTAAAAAGAGGAAAATNTCTTATTTGATGTCAGAACACAGACAGAAAAAGCGAAACAGAATATTGTCAATGCAGAAAGCAATAGTTGGGCATGCCTATTAAAAACCACCCTGTCTTTAATCAAAAGCCAATAGAGAAGAGGGAATCATTTTATAAAGTGTTGGAAGAATCGTTCAGAGAAACAAACCAATTTTGACCCTTCCCTCCCACTGTACATAAATTCTAACTGAATTCAAGGAGAGAGAAAAACAAACACCTAGAAAATAGTAAACATTTATTTAATCTTTGGTGAAGAGAAGATTGCACAACTGTAAAACAAATAGAAGAAATTATGAAAATTTAATAAATATATTTAACTACTTGGAAATGCAAGCCTTTGATACATTATAGTTAGATCATAAAGCAACAAATAGAAGTATTTTGGCTAGGCCTGGTGGTACATTCTTGTAATTATAACTCTTTAAGGAGCTGAGGCAGNAGGATTGCAATATCAAAGCCTGCCTGGCCACAGAGTGAGTCCAGGGCCAACATGATCCACTACCCAAAACTAAATTTTAAAAAGAAAGTAGGGAGACTCAACTCAGTGGTAGAATGCTTGCCTAGAAGATGCAAGANCCTGGATTCAGTCCCCAGCCCTACCTCCAACTCCACCAAAAAATAAGCATTTTTATTTTTGATCAAGGCTAACATCTTTTTTAAAAAAACTTACTATTCTTTGTGGATTTCACATCATGCACTCTGATCCCATTCATCTCCCTGTCCCCCAAAAAAAATTTTTAAAAAAAGAAAATTTAAAAGAAAAAAAAATCTCATCCTGGAAGCTGTAGTGTCACAGTGAGTCACACAGTGTACCCTTTAGTCCATACATCTTTACTTGTAAGTGTTCATTGCAATGAGTCACTGGTCTGGTTCGAGGCCTCTGGCTTCTGCNACACTATCAATNCTGGGCCCTCACTGGGNCTCCTCTTGGACATCCTGTTGTTGCCCTGTGTCANGGAGATCCTGTAGCTTTGCATCCACAGGACCTGCCCTTTCGCTGCACCAGCAGTTCCTAGATGGGGTGGATGGATGTTGGGGTGGGCCAACTTACAGCCCTGGTTCTGGGCCTGGGTGGTAGCTGGGTTGGTCAGCCCACCAGCTCTCCCGCATCCTCACCACCAGGTGAGCTCTCCAGCACTGGCCCAGCTGGCTCACCCAGTGCAGCTGGCAGCAAGGGGCGGGGGCCAGTCCTCCTGCTCTCACACCCTCAGGGCCAGCTCACCAGCATCCACACTACCAGGGCCGGCTCAGCTGTGCTGAAGGGCTAACATCTTTAGTCCATACAAAGAATGTCTACAACTGAAAGGCCAAATTGAGGTACTAAAAGATGCTCTGACAGGTACAGTCATGCAAAAGATGGGAACACAATATGCAGGAGAAAAATAAGGAGTAGATTAGCAAGTTTTAGTAAACCACTCCACCATGTGAAGTCAAGAGTTAACATATTCCACCATACCTGGAGAGACTGCACAGCGGGTAAAGGCACTCACCACCCCACCTGAGTTCAGTCCCCAGAACACACAGGAAATAAAAGAACAGGCTCCTGAAAGTTGTTTGATTTCCACATGTGCACTGTGCCANGCCCTCCCACAACAATAACTTAATTAACTAATTAGTTAATTTAAAAATGAAAGTAAAATACTAGGTTGGAAATACTTCTGCCCTGAGGTTTTTGTGTGGTGTTGTTTTGTTTTGTTTGCTGGGGAGGACTCTGGGGCTGGGGAAATGCTCAGTGGTTAAAAGCACTGGCTGTTCTTCCAGAGGACCTGGGTTCAGTTTCCAGAACCCACATGGCAGTTCACAACTGTCTGTAACTCCTGTTCCAGGGGATCTGACACCCTCTTCTGGCCTCTGTGGGCACTGGAGGCATGTGGTGCACCAACATTGCAGGCAAGATACCCATACACATAAAATAAAAAATAAAGGTTAAAATATAATTAAAAAGTTATCCTGTTATATTTTGCTTTGAAATGAGCAAACACTACTATTAATGCACATANTGAGAGTTGGTAAGAGGAACACTAGTAGACAGATAGAACTGGGTACCCAAAATCAACAATATGTACCAAAAAAGGTGCAGAATTTGTGTTCTTTAAATCTAGTTATTATACTAGAAATATCTTTTCTAGTATATACTAAATATACTAAAACAGATTTTACTATTCTGTTAGTTTCAGATGGTTTCTCCTAAGGAAATCTTTAAAAATGGACAAAAGCCAGGTGTGGCAGCCCATCCTGTGGTCCCAGTCCTCAAGAGGCAGGGAGATTTTGAGTTTGAAGTCAGCTGGACTACGTAGCAAATTCAAAGCCAG
>LZPO01117033.1:145624-174679 GCA_001675575.1 Neotoma lepida
GAACTGTTACGGTTGCCTGTGCAAGATGGAGCCAGCACACATGGGGGAAGGGGCTCAAGACTCCTTCCCACCCCCGAGCTGAGGAACTATTGGCAGCTGACATCTGCTGGGAGGAAGAGTCAGTTTTCAAGAGGGTGGCTCTTGGGAGGCTGTCCATGTTATAGTAAATGGCCCTATACCCTTGCACATATGGGCAGTGCTAATTAGAATTAGTGAGTTGTTCAAAATAAATAAATAGATTAATAAATACATAAATAGAGGACATGATGTACATGGTGAGAGGGACACGGTGAGGGGCATCTCAGAGGAGCTGCAAGTGGGGAGTGGACAGATATGATCAATATACATTGCACACATGCATGGAAATCCCAAAGAAGAAATAGAGTGCTGTATTAAAGACCTCTAAGACTCTTTATTGTAAGGATAGGGCAAACCTTAGCCATTCTGNTGAGGGTGGAGCTCAGAGCACACGGACCCCAAGACACCGANAAGAGTTGCAGATAGGGTAAATGACACAACACCGGTCCAGCATCTTCCCTGTTTATTAGTGTTCAAGAAGTGACTCTGAATGATAATAAGCAAAACACACACACAAAAACACCTAACTTGCGCATGTAGCATACATAAGCATATACATACACTATGTGGATTTAATAATCCCCATCTAAATAGGAAGAGAACAACTGGCTTTTAACCTCAAAAATAAGTCCAGTGTTGGCATTGCTGTCTCTAACACAGTGTTTAGTATAGGACAGGAAGAACTACAGATTCCCAGGCTTACACTAGTTGTGGATTTTTTATTATGGTATAAATAGATTTTAAGAAATCATCTGTATAATAAAATAAGTTCACTTTTGAATTGCAGCAGTCATTTTCTTCAATCAATAAAAATATTCCTTGATTATAAAGCAGCTTGAATTTGCAAATATATTTCAGGAAAATAACTCTATTTGAAATACCACACTTTAAAAAAAAAAGGCAACCAAGTGACCGGATTTAGATTTTTAAGATAGCATATTGCAAAACAGTTCAGCAGAGTATATTTCTAAGCACAAAGCAAGTTCCGTCCTGAAGGATACTTTTAATTTCATAAAGCAAACTGTTCCAATATTTGTGTGGTAGTTTCAAGTCTAAGTATTTACAACAGAGGATGAATGTTTATACATAACAGGACAAAAACTTCAATACATATCCACAAGACAAATGTGACATTATTGCATCGCTATCAGGAAGCTTAGTTTAACATGTGCCCAAGACAATGAGTGCACCAGAGCAGTTCTGCAGCTGTGTAGCAGGCACAACTCAGCAGCTACAGCTAACCCCCAACCCCCANGCCCAGACACCATGAACATCCAAACGGATAACACACCCCGCCTACCACATTTTAATTTTCTTCTGTGAAATACTTTAACGTTTTTCATATCCCAGGAGGAAATGATGGCAAAGTCTCAAAAAAAAAATAAAAAGAAGAAAAGTGCATCATGTTTCAAAAGTGCTGTGCGTGTGTCAGGAACATACAATGTTAAATAAGTGTGCAAAAATTTCTGCCTCGAGTTCATAAACTTAACTGCAAGCCTCTTGTGATGCGAACAGATGGGGCAGCCCAGTAGCAGAGGGGAAACCCGAGAGCGCACTGTGTGCAGAGGCATGCGCTGAGTCAGGAGACCCACGTTCACTCTCAGCTCTGTTAAACCAACTAGTTAGTGGTTCTGGTGAAAGGAATTCCATCTCCATGGTTGGCAACGGGTGCAAGGTGGAGCCCGACACTGCCAAAGCCCACCCTCCTCCCACGTTCTAACCACTCACGGGAGCCTTTTCTGGAAAGGGCAAGTGTTTACCAAACATTAAAGATACACCAGTTATCTAGCGACTGCTCTCTAGGTACTTTTTAGTAACAAACACGCAGACAGAAAAGAACATTCCAGAACACNTGGACAGGAAACAGATCACGTGAGCATCATGAAGCTGGCGAAAACTTTCACCTCTGTGAAGATGGTGACACCATGTGCAAAAATGAAGCTAAGTGGCAGTCACCATCACACATTGTTTAATAGCACATTCTTTTTTTTTTTTTTTTTGAGTCCCAGAATTTTCTTGGGACCTAATTTTTAAAAGTGCTTATTTTGAAATTTTCAAAAGAACCATGACCCTCAAAGTTCATAGGTGTGTTCCTTTGGGGATTTTTTTTTAATGAAGATTATTGTATTTTCAGCTTTTACATAATATCTAAATAAAGTAAACCCTTTGTCATAGACCCTANTTTACATCTAGCACACATACATATTCAGAGGAGCTCACTTAATGCCTAGACACTTAGGAACTCTCATCCACAAGCTTTGACCCATTAATTCCTCGGTAGGTCACTCTGCTTGGTCTAACCAGCACTCCATAGTTTGGCTTACAAGTAAAATAGCGCTTGTCACCCACGGCACCGTCATTTTTTCCCTTGGCACTTCGGAGCTCCAGTCCAAGCCAGATGCCTGAGGCAAAGTCCGTGGGACCCACGTACCTAACGGTAGCCATTTCGTTAGAGCTTGTGAGCAGGACCTGAGATCCCTCGTGCAGCTTTGCGGTCCCCTCAAGGCCACCTGCCGTGGCGGCACTGCTCCAGCTGCGGCGCAGAGCGGTCTTGGACCTGTCCAGAAGGGAAAGGAAGAACAGACCTTAGATANTGGAGCCACTCGATGCAATTTCCGCGTCCACAGTAGGAACGCCCACTGCCACCTCCACGTTCATTTAATTCACAAAAGAGACAAGTTTGATAGTAACTTTATTTTTATGTTTGAGCAACACAGCGTCAGATGTTTTTATTTAGTTTTACTTTTCTATTCCTCAGAAGAATCTAAATATAGATGGAAATCTTGTTCTTTTTATTTTTCCATTGTCACAAGGACATCTCTTATTTTAATATCACCATTTCTCTTTAATTAAATGTAAANGGTAATTTCCATTCAGACAGTTAAAGGACATTTGGATTTTTTTCTTTCTCTTATTTTTATTTTTGAAATTATAATTTTTTAAATTGGTAACAGCTTTAAAATTGGTAACAGTAATACATTACTGCAGTTAAGGGAATATACTTCCAATTTTTAAATGGTTTCTCTTTTGGCTCTTTTAATACTGCAATTTATAAAAATATCTATTCTCTCTCTCTCTCTCTCTCTCTCACACACACACACACAGAGTGAGTTTCAGTAAACAAATAGAAAAATTCACGAAACTTTAATATCAATATTTTTTAAAAAAGAAAACTGGCATTCTGAATGTGGTAAATTTAAAATTTCCTTTTGTTCACTTTAAAATATTTTATATGAAAATAAATCTTAAAACCTCTAACTTTGAAAAATAAATTTTAGATAAAGATATAGGTCTCTCCCATGGACTCCAGTTACCCTTCCTTCTGCTAGCACAAGAGGGTCTGGGCTATCCTGAATAGCATCCCTGTCCTAAAACCCATCTCTTAAGATGCTCTAGAGGTATCCTTAGCACCTGCACCTACCTGACTGGAACAAAACAGGCCTAAGCCCATACTTGCCCTCCAGAGCTCATTCCCTACCCAAGGCTCCCTCCACTGCCCACACCCCCACCTCTCTGTGTCCACAGGAGGCGGCTGACCCTGACATTCACAACAGAAACTTTACCTGGACCTTGCTGCCCTCTCATAACCATCCAGAATGGTTATTTAGGGCCTGCCTAAATAAAGGGTACCTGGAGTCTTCTGCCTCAGGGCCCTGGTACCTTCCCTTCCTGTGCCCACTGCATACTCAAGGCAAAGCCTTGCTACCCAAACTGCCTAACATCTTACCATAAAGAGGAATGGGTACTACTTCCTTTACATTTTAAATTCTACATTTTTAAAAGATGAATTCATTGTGTCTGAGTGTACATATGTGCGTGTTAGCCCGTGTATCTGCTGAAGAAGGCAGGCATCAGGAATCCTCCATACTGTCTACTTACTCTTTTGAGGTCATTCTCACTCCTGAACCTAGAGCTTATGCTGTTGGAAGCCAGCAAGTCCCAGTCATCCTCCTGTCTCTACTCACCTTAGAGCTGGAGTTAGAGAGTTTCCTGGTACACCTGACTTGTAGTGTGGGTGCAAGATCTGAACTCTGGCCTTCATGACTGTGAAACAAGGTTAAGAGGGCTCTTAACCACTGAGCCATCTCTCCGGCTTCCACTTTCTACAGTTTTAAATACACTATCACACATAGTATCTTATTTGTTTCTATCAGTAACCCAGTAAGAATGGAAGAGGATTTAAAATTAATAGCTAGGATGCCAAAGCTGAGAAACGTCCCTAAGACACACCTTCCAAAAAGTGAAGGAATTGTAACCTGAAAATACTTTTTAGAGTCCAGCATGATAGCACACACGTGTAATTCCAACACTCAGGAGGCTGAGGCAAAATGATCATGAGTTCCAGGCAATCTCAGCTACACAGTGAGATCTAAGCTAGCCAGGGCTGTATGGTAAAACCCTGACTTAACACAGAAAACAAGGAACCAGGCATGGTGGCTTATGTCAGGAGGCTGGGGTAGGAGGATCAGGAGTTCAAGGCCAGCCTAGGCAATAGGAAGAACTACTTCAAAAAGGAAAGAGGGGTCAAAGAAAGGGAGGAAGTGGATAAAATGAAATAAAAATACCTAAGATTATTTATTACATCAAATGCATAATGCAGTAACACAGAAACAAATTTTTACTGAATACACAAAAGAAACAATTCTGTTNCCACACAAAAGCATCTCTTCATTCATTCATTCTCCAAACTCACACCAAATCATGCTTTTTGCAACCTGATGATTAGTTTATCTAAATTTTTCTATTATTAATAAAAACTTGGGTTTCAAATATCAGGGTAAACACCTGATTGATTAGAGATGTGGTAGAGAAGCGACCAGTGGCCTCCTCTCTCTCTCCTTCCTGATCCAAAAGGCCCTCAAATCTTTCTAAACCCCTCTGTACTACTTCCTGTGTCTCTCTATATGTATCCTGGGTCCTCCAAAAACTCTATGACTAATTCTGGTCAGTTTGTTGCTAACTCCACCTCGATTCAAGGTTAAATTTTATTAACAGTCTCAGAGTATCAGTGAGAACAAATATCCCGAAATAACCTGACAAAGCTGGTGCAATTTTTCAGAAAAAGAATGGCACTAAGCTGTAGTTTGTGAACGCTCACCATGTGCCTCATGTATACACAAGCTCATCCTCACACAAGCCAGGAATTTCACCGTCTCTGTTTCCCACATTCTCTCTGAAGATATCATTTACTTCCATATAAATAATTAAAACTACGTAGGACCACACTGATCAGTCGTCATCAACTCACTTTTCAGCATAGATCCCTCCAGGCAACTACCAGCACAATAGCAAGCTCTGCAGAATCAGCTGGCAGGCGGCGCACAGCCGAGTTCTGCCAGACTGCCAGACTGCCCACTCACAGCCAGTGCCCAAGTCTTATGTTCCCAAGAACAGTAATCAGAAAACACTGGGGTTATGTGTTCTCTATGTTTTCAACAAAAGCNTATTTCTAGCTAGGACTTGAAGCACTACATTGAGGAGGAGTGGGGCAAGTGGGCACCTTGTCTTCTCATGTTAGCGGGAATGCCTCACATTTCTCTCTAACAGGATGGTCGCTACTGGTTTGCCATATACAGTCTTTATTATTTGAGATATGTTCCTCCCATGCCTAGTCTCTGTGTGTTGTTTTNTTCTTTTTAATCACAAATGGTTATTAGACTTTTAACTGAAATGATCAAGTATCCCTATCTGCAGATGACATGACTCTGTGCATGGAAGACCCCCAGAGACTCCGCCAGGAAACCCCAAGAGTTGACCAACATGTGAAGCCAAGTGGCAGNTTACAAAATTATCATACCAAGACCATTATCCTTCCTATACACCAANGACAGCCTGAGAAAGAAACCATGGAAACAATCACACAACAAACAAACAAACCTGGAATAAACCTAACCAAGAAAGTCACAGACGCACACAATGGAGACTTTAAAACACTACAGAAATAGATTGAAGATGGAGAGACCTCTCGTGTTCATGGATTGGTAGCATTAATATTGGGAAAACAGCTATCCTACCAAAAGTAATCTACAGATTCAATGCAATCCACACCGAAATTCCAATGCAATTCTGCACAGAAATTGAAAAAAACAATCTTAAAGTTCATATGGAAATACAAAAGACTGACTTCAAATTATCCCAGAAAGGCATAGTAAAAACACCTATCACTGGCACAATGCCAGACACACTGAACAGGTGCAGAAGAACCAGGAACCAAGCTATAACTAAACCCCCATGCCTACAACCACTTGTTTACAAAGATGCCAAAATACACATTGGCAAAAAGACAGTATCTTCAACAAACAGCGCTGAGAAAACTGAATGTTCACACAAAGATTGAAACTTGATCCTTCTCTCATCCCCTGCACACAGATCAATTCCAAATGGATCAAAGATCTTAATGTTAAACCCGAAACACTGAAACTGTTAGACGAAAAGAGTACAGAGGACACTTCAGGATATAGGCTGCGGTGAGGGCTTTCTGGACGGGACCCAAATCACCTAGGAAATAGGACCAACAATCAACAAGCGGGATTTCACAAAGTAAATGGTTAATCCAGTGAAGAGGCAGCCCGCAGAAAGGCAAAGATAGATGATGGATGGATGGATGGATGGATGGATGGGTGGGTGGGTGGATGGGAGGGCAGNAAATAGGACCAACAATCAACAAGCGGGATTTCACAAAGTAAATGGTTAATCCAGTGAAGAGGCAGCCCGCAGAAAGGCAAAGATAGAGGATGCATGCATACATGCATGCATGGATGGGTGAGTGGGTGGGATGGGTAGATGACAGACAAATAGACAGACAGATAGATGGGTGAGTGGGTAGCTAGATGATAGGTGGATAGGTAGGTAGGTAGGTAGGTGGGCATCTTAGGTATGTAGGTAGGTAGAGAGGTAAGGAGAAAAAATATATATAATATATATAATATATATATATATATATATCCCAAAATAACTTGGCCAATTAATTATACACCTGACAGAAGACTGACGCGTGCCTAGAATATACAAAGAACTCCAAAAACTAAACAAAACAAGCAGCCCTATTAAAAAGTGGGCAATGGAAACAAAGATTTCTCGGGAAGAAATACAAATGGCTAAGAAATATTTTAAAGTATTCACCACCCATTCTTTGCCATCAGGGAAATGCAAATTAAGACTACTTGGGGGGCTGGAGAGGTGTCAGCAGTTAAGAGCACTGGCTGCTCTGCCAGAGGACCTGGGTTCAACTCCTAGCACTCACATGGTGGCTCACAACTGTCTGTACCTCCAATTCTAGCAGACCCAATGCTGTTTTCTACCTCTACTAGCACCAAGTGTGCAAACTATGCAGATATACATGCAGGTAAAACCCTCATAAAATAAAATCAATGCTTAAAGTAACTCCTTTGAGTTTCATCATTCTTTTTAGTATTTTTATGTTTTAATATTTATTTTATTTTACATGTATGNATATCTTGCCTAAATGTCTGTGTATCCCATGTGTACAGTGCCTGCACAGGCCAGAAGAAGGCATCAGATCCCCTAGGATTGTAGTTACAGGCAGTTTTAAGTGGCTGTACAGGTGCTGGGAATGAAGTCCCAGTCCTACAGAGAACAACCAGTACTCTTCACCACTGAGCCACCTCTCCAGCCCCAATTTCATCTTAGCGGGTAAGATTTGGGGGAAAGGAACTGTTCATTACGCACTGCTGGTGAGAGTACAAACTGGTACAGCCACTATGGAAACCAGTCTGGCAGTTCCTCAGAAAACTAGGTTTATGATATGACCCAGCTATAACTCCTGGGTATGTATGCAAAGGACTCTGATTTCCTACTACAAAGACACACACTTGTCCATGTTTATTGTTGCTATATTCACAATGGGGAGATTATGAACAGCCAAGGTTTCAATCAACTAATGAATAGATAAGAATGTGGTGCCTACACACAATGGAATTTTATTCACCTGTAAAGAAAATTGAAATTATGAGATGTGCAGGTAAATGGATGGAACTGAAAAACATTACACTGAGGTAACCCAGACCCATAAAAACAGTATCACCTGCTCTCACTTATATGTAGATCCTAGCATTGGATCTTTAAATCTGTTTAACTTGGAGTGCCTGTGAACTCAGAAAACTATGAAGAGGCCATTGGTGTGGGGGAGGGGGACAATCTTAAGAGGGAGGATAATAGAACACAGGTGATGAGAGGGGCAAAGGGGAATAATGGGAACAGATGTTTAAGTGGGGAGAGGGATGGGGCCGTAGGTCACAGGAGGAGGTGGGACAAAGGATAATTAATTGTAAGGATGCCTGGAAAAGCCATCTAGAAACCTACCATTTTCTAAGAGTCATGGAAGTGAGGCTGGAGAGAATGCTTGATGCTCACCGTTCTATCATGAGGACTAGAGCTTGGATCCTAACACCCACATCAGGCAGCTCACAAATGCCTGCAACTCCAGCTCCCAGAGGTCTGACATCTTCTGGCCTCCACTGGTGTGTGTGTACATGTGCACACACATACATATATGTGCACACACACACATATACAATAATAANAGAAATAAATCTTAAAAACGAAAGGAGTTTATTTGAAGCTGTTCTATACATGGGATTATGCTCAAGCACAGGTTGACAAATAAAGAGCCCAGAGCCAGGTATGAGATATCTCCCCTCAAGCTGCTAGCCAGGGGTATCCTAGGAACCCCCAAAACAATACCAGCTATTGCCATTGCTCTTAGTTGCCCACTTATTGCTGAAGACACCATACAATTTAGTCATGAGACATGGGGAAATGAAGTTGGTTCTGAGTGGAAACTTTCTCCCTATACAGGAAGGTTCAGTGTAAAGGCTGCTGGGAAGAAAAGTCACCAATAGTCTTAGCTATCTGTGTACCCTGTGGGTCATAGTAAGGACCAGTGTGGCAAAACAGCCCCATGGGAGCAATAGTGGCACGGATGCTATGGGGTAACCAACTGCTTTCTGATTGGATTGAGGGACCATTCCACNGGAGGAAACACATGCCTAGTACTGTAAGTCTGGTCAAGAACCCATGTTTGGGAAACCCACAGGCCACAGGACCAACTACTATTATTTTGCTAAATGGACAGGGTATCAANCTGCCCTCTAAGTTCACATTCCTACATCCATAGATTAGTGCAGCTCTGGGGCTACATCCAAGAAGTTTCTTTGTGTGGTAGATGCATTTGGCNCAGATACAACTGGTCAAGGTACAGAGACTAAGTGTCTGTGGGATATGCTCAGGCACAGATGCAACATCTATACTACACCCCCTTACTCCAAGGTTCAGGGACCATTGTGGAAAAGGGGCCAGAAAAAAATGTAAGAACCGGAGGTTTGGGAAGACTAGAGTGAAACAGTATCTACTGGACAGGACAGGACGGCTGCACTCATGTGCACTTCGGACTCACAGCAGCTGTGGCTGTCTGCATTAGGTCTACACAAGATCAAGCCATCAAACACTTCTAGCAGAGAGGGGGAGGGGATCACCAGCCACCCCCAGCTGAGGAACTACTGGCAGTTAATGGCTTCTTGGGGGAGGAAGAGTGAGTTCTCTTTAAGAGTGTGGCCCCTGGCAGGTCCATCCTATTCCAGAGAATGGCCCCACACTTAGGAGTTTATGGGAATATAAACTGGACTCAGTGGACTTAAAAAGAAAAACACATGAAGTTGTTGGGAAGNAATATAGGATGAATCGGGAAGGAGAAAAGGGTGAATATGATCAAAAGACATTGTGTGTATGTGACATTCACAAAGGCTTAATAAAAATACTGTATTTTTAAAAAGTATTTCTCTAAACAGGCACTAGTGTTGATCTGTTTACATATTCNTAAAGTTCGACTTCCTGTTATTTCCACAGGCAGCAGGTAAGTGTTATACCTGCTCCATTTATCTACCCTGTGCGTATGTGACCTGCTGCTGTGACACTGACAGGGATCAGCATTTTTTCTCTNCCCTCCATGCTCTGTGTCACCCTCTTGCTCAATCAACAACCTCCACACTGGTTCTGCTGCCCTGTCTTCAGAATCCTTTCANTCCAGGGTGTCTCTTTNCAGTACTACCCTCCATGCTGCCTAAGAATGCTAGACTATCCTCAATAAACGGGAGCATAAAGTTACTGTCCTTAATCTCTCAGCCATTTGATCAGGAAGGCCAATTTCAAACTCCAAATCGGTGATGGATTTGAGCAGTACACATTACTAGGGGAAGCAAGAGAATTAAAAAAAAAAAAAAATTCTAAGCGACTGCCTGAAGCAGACGGGCCTTACTTTTCTTTCATGCATGGCTGAGCATATTAAATCAGATCTGATTAATTCAGTAAACAGGACTTCAAAATCAACCCATCTTACTCAGTGAAAACACAATGTAAATACCCCCAACTTCTATTAGCAGCCATACTAACCTCTGAAAGAGAAAACACATGCAGTGCACTGCTTTTAGCCACTTGTGACATTTTTAATTGAGCTTTTAAAGGAGGGAGGGAGAACTCAACACACCAATCACACTTTCTCTCTTACGTGCTAACATTTTATCGAGCAGGGTGTAAGATACAAAACTCCATTTTTCTTCCTTCATGGAATCCAAGCACGCTCATCTTGAAAAGCAGTTTTCTAAGTCTTCTCAATACTCACTTGGCAAAAGCATTTCTCCTGTTAATCTCTTTTTGGGAGGAAGCAGAGGTTGTGCTGAAACTTCTCCTAAAACCTAAACGTGAGAGTGAAGGTCAGAAGAGGAAAATACATCACTTGTTTTCAGTCTTAACAAAGTTATTTTTAATCACTTCCATAGATGTTCTTCTATGACACCAAAGTTTCATATTGTTTTTTCTGCTATGTAGCAGTTCCTCTAGGATAAAACCCTCCATTCTGCAGAGAAGCACCTTAAGCTCAGGAAGTAAGCAATTCAAAATCCTCAGGAAGTCCCTAAAACNGACCAGATACAACAGATTCCCTCCCTCCCTGAGCATACACAGGCAAAAGAGACAAGAGCCCAGACCCATTGCCTGAAAGTCAGTCTTCCTAAAAGATACTGAGACCACCTGAGCTGCCTGAAGAGACACCCTCCAGCCTACTGAGCTGCCTGTGGGCTGTGCACTGTACTCCACGTTTCTAGCTTCATAAGCTGTCTGTCACCTGTGCTGGAGTGGGNTTTTGGTGACGAAGCTGTCTTGGAGTCACCTCTGCTCCTGTACCCTCTCACTCATATTCCTGTAAGTAGCCTCAATACAACTCACTGGTTCACTAAGTTGGGCTTTGGTGATATCCTTACTTTGGTCTGTTGTTGGTTCCTACATGAGGTGAGTAAATATTTCTTCACATCACAACACAGGAACAGTGTCACAACAAAAATAAAACAGGTGCCCACTCAGAACATAACTAGTTTAGATTTCTAGGCAATTTTTCATCTTTGCTTTCTTCACCAAGCTCTGTTCACACGGGATAAGTGAGGAACACACTGATAACATGGATTCAGTATATGACGAAGTATTTATAATCTTGATAATCATATGGAAAGGATGTTTTTAAAAAACTATCATTAAAAATATTCCAGGAACAGAACACTGGAAAATAAACTTTCAGAGCACCTCAATGCCCTCTCCATATAAAAGAGTTCAAAGATTAAAAGACTTCACAAAAGGTAGAGTTAAAAAGAGAAAATGGATTCCCAATTCAGGCAAACCAGAAGTGCTGAAGAAATCTCTTAATTAAAATAACTCCCAATTTAAAACAACTATAATTTTATAGAATGTACTGTTGAGCTAACTCAAAATCATATTCTCTGTCTCTCTGTCTCTGCATCTCTCTCTTGTCCCCCTCTTGTGTGTCTGTGTGTGTCTGTCTGTGTCTATGTGTGTGTGTGTGTCTGTGTGTGGATATTGGCAGCACATCCAGGCCCCCAAAGTACAATTTCAGAGAGGCCAAACTAAGAAAGAAAGAAACCAGGAGTGGCCACCAGGTGCCCAGTGTACAATCTTGTACCATAGAGTTACCACTCAACCCATGGGTACTGGACTCCTGACCGGCTGCACAGGACATGGGGAAGGAAGGAGCAAGGGCCTGGTACATGGGGGAATCCCACCAAAGACCCCTGGGAAGGTAGTTCATGCTCAATGTAGCTTGGGGTAAGAAACCAAATGAAACAATGGCTTTCTTATCAGTGCAAGGCTAGAATTACTGCTCTCAGATTTGGTGGCCATGAACAAATTCATGCTATCCATGTCATAAAAAGAAAAGAAAAGAAAAGAAAAGAAAAAAGAAAAGAAAAGAAAAGAAAAGAAAGAGAAAGAAAGAAAGAAAGAAAGAGAGAGAGAGAGAGAGAGAAAGAAAGAAAGAAAGAAAGAAGAAAGAAAGAAAGAAAGAAAGAAAAAGAAAGAAAGAAAGAAAGAAAGAAAGAAAGAAGGAAGGAAGGAAGGAAGGAAGGAAGGAAGGAAGGAAGAAAGAAAGAAAGAAAGAAAGAAAGAAAGAAAGAAAGAAAGAAAGAAAGAAAACCACTGCAGAGAATGTAAGTTAAAGCATATCTAGGGTGGCAGTGCTTCCAGGCAAACGGCAGAAGTCAATACATCTGAAGGCATCAAAGGATTGCCATTTATAAAACTCCAATTAGACAAATATTTGACAATAATAAATTACAAAGTCACAAGGAAAGCAGACATTACAAGTCAGGCTCAATAGATATAGGTTGTAGAATTAGACTCAGCAAAGCTCCAGATATTGAACAAGTTAACATAAAGTAATCGATAATACTTAAGGTTTTAAGGACATGAAAGAAAAACTTGGGAATATAGGGAAAAGTAATAGTAACGAGATATGTGAAAAATAAAAGCAGACAGTTTGATTATTGATGATGTTCTGGTTGGATTAAGCAGTAGAATAGACACAGTTGAAGAGAGAAACGGGAAATGGATAACAACACTAAAGGTTCCTAGAATGTGGTCAGAAGGACCAGTTTTAACAGATACAAAGGCAGCGTGGGAAATATAACAGAGAAGAACTTTAGAGGCTTGGTTAGATGCTAACCTTCAGATCTAGGAAGACCCAGAATGTCAAACGGATGAACGAGAAGAAATTTCCACCTGCATACATCCTAATAAACCTGCACAACAGAAATGAAAGAGACCCTTCAAAGAGTTCAAAACAAACAAGAAGGCAAGATAAATCACCTACAACAACAAGGATTGGNCAGATGCCTAAACTTTTCATCAATGACGGAAGCCAGAGCATCCACGTGCAGGGAGAAAATTCTAAAATTCAACACCCATTAAAAGTGTCACTAGAAAAGACAAAAACTGAGTGTACACAGGCCAGAACAAAGTTATCCTAAGAAGAAGTTATGAAGATTGATGACTAGATATAGAAGTGAAATAAACTATTCCAGAAAGATTGTTATGATGATGCCTAATGTATAGGGGTGATAAAATAAAAACAAGCCAGCTCAGCTTCTGAGGATTCATATTTTGTAGGAAGGGGGGAAGAATGGTTGACTTTAAGCTGTGTGGAGTGTGTACATGACACAATCTACAATAATTACTAAGAAGTGTATTCATAGTGTAGCTTGTACACAGTAGGAAAGTAAACATAATGCAGAACGGAGGAAGGGAAAGAATGCATCCCGAATGAAAAGGAGAAGGAAGCACCATTGGACATGGTGGTGCACACCTTTAATCCCTGTGCTGGGAGGCAGAGGCAGGGGGATCCCTGTGAGTTCAAAGTCAGCCTGGTCTACACAGGAATTCTAAGTCGGCCAGGGCTACATAAAGACTCTGCACCAAAACACAAAACAGAAAAGAAGCACCATTTATGACTTATTTAAAAACCCACATTTACAATATACAAAGCCCCAAATGGATTAGGGGCTGTAGAGATAGCTCAGTGGTTAAGGGTGCTTGCTGGGGCTTGCTGTCTAATCATGGGGACCAGAGTTCAGATCCCAGCACCTGCATAGCAAGCCATGCACACAGCAAACACCTGGAACTGCAGCTCCGAGGAATCCAACATCTTCTTCTGACCTCCATGGCACACAGACCCCCACACACATACTCATCCACTCTCAAAGGCACAAGCATACAGATAAATATTTTAAATGGAATAGGAAGTAAATAAAACAGTATAGAGAACATTGCTAATATATCAGTAATTGCAATAAATTAAAAGAGTGGAAACTCTCTTAGAGTAAAAGATAAAGACAATGGGATTCTTAGCAAGGAAAGCCTAATGGGTATGTCCCTGCAACCACAGCAGTCACAGAGAATTGCAGGTTGAGACTAGCTGGGCTACATGGTGATACTCTGTAGGAAGAGGAGAGTAAGGTCAGGAAAGAAGAGAGAAGAGAGAGAACAGGAAAGCGAAAAGAGGAAGAAAAGTTATTACATTAAATACCAAAAATATTCAATAATAAATAACAAAACATGTACAAAAGCTGTATGAGGAAAGCTACAAAATTCTAACGAGGCCAGAGAAGGCACACAACAGCAATCTTCTCATTCACACGGAGCATGCTCCTAGGACTTCCCATGGATGCCTCAGATGTACGTACTAGACCCAGTGTGATTTTCCCTACAAGCACATTCTTGTGGTAAACCTCCCTCTTTTCACTTAAAAGGACACACTGGCAGTTTCTCTCTGTAATGTTCAAATGCCAGTAACACTACTTGTAGCATCCATTACTACGTAAAATTGGCATTAGTTGAACAGAAGCATGACCTGGATGGTCTATCTGTAAACAGAGGACTATTAGCTGACCATCAGGAAGGTAACACGAAGATGTAAGTTGAACAAAAGGACAACTCCTGTCCTGGGCAGGACAGNGTGACATTTTATCATGCCATTCAGAATAATGTAAAACTTAAAATCTATGAGCTGCTTATTTCTGGGATTTTCCATTTAATATTCTCAGACGATGACTGAATGCAGGTAATCAATTCCACAGAAAACAAGGGGGAGGTTACATAAGTGGGAGAGAGTCCATGTTCACAGACAGATCAGTAGTAAGATCAGATCTTCCCAATTTCATCAAAATCCCAGCATGCTACTATGTGGATTTCAACAAAATGATCATAAAGTTTATATGACAAAGCAAAGAACCCAGAATAACCACCACTACAGCAATGGAGAATACAGTCAGAGAACTGGCACCGTTTGATGTGAAGAATGAATCAGAACAGTGTGGTACTGATGCAAGAGCAGATGGTTGCTAAGGAACACATCCAAGGTTCATGCACACACACACACACACACACACACACACACACACACACACACACACACACAAATGGAGAAGACCACTGTAAAGTTGGGAAAGTGCCAGAGGAATACATCCACCTACAAGTCAAAGCAGCCCAGCAAACTCACACAGCACTATACAGCATCAGGAATGTCACATCAAAACAACATGTCCACTAGAATAGTGACAATCCATGGTCATGGGGACATGACCACAACAAATATCCAAGGATCATCTTTATATGAAAAACTCTTCTGTAAACAGCTATCCACAGATGGAAAAGAAAATCAAAATCCTTATCACACACAAAATCAATTCTGGGTAAACTGAAAAAATGTGAAACACAAAACCAAAACCTTAAAAAAAATGTTCAGGAAAGAGCATTATGATTTCTGTCTTGTGGAAAAAAAAAACTTAATATAAAAATCTCAAACTATGAAATGTTTTATTCTTTGACTATATAAAACTTAAAGAAGTCTTCTCACCAAAAAATGTCAGAAAAGTGAAGACGTGTCATCAGCTGGTACATTTTCGTAACATACAAACCAACAAAAGATTCATTCCCAAAATACACAAAGAAACCTTCAAATTAGCAAGATAAGAAGCAAATCACCCGAGAGGAGAATGAACGAGAGGCTCAAACAGAAGAAAGGAAATGTGTGTGTCCCACAAACTGAAAGGACCAACTGCTTTCACGTCAACTAATTAAAATCTGGAAAATGCAAATTAAAGTCACAACGAAACACTGTTTAAATCTAGCAGAGTAGCAATTATTTCCATGCCAAACAAGACAGCAGTTGCCAAGGTTAGGCGGAACAGGGCCTCGTCAGTGGCTGAGGGGTGTATGCAGTGTAAACACCTGGCATCCCCTAGGGAGAGCACAGGGACGGTAGCCATGCTGACCAACCCCAGGGCAACTTCTACACATGTGTACAGCAGCACTGCCTGTGATAATAAAAAAAGACGAGCAGCAAAAAATGACCAGCAGCTATAGAATCAGTCACNTATTTCACTGAAATGCTGAAGAACAAAATAGCAGATAATGGAAACAAAATATTGTTCACTGATACAGCTGCATACCGTAGAAAGGATCAAGAAAATCAAAGGAATTATGAATACAAAATTCAAGGCTCGTAACCTTGGGAGGGGACACACAAAAGGGAGGCAGGAGAGAGGGACATGGGAACTCAGGGTTTCCACAACACAGCTGGGAGGCAGGAAACGGATAGGCTCCGGGCTTACAGCACTATACAGAGGCATTTCAGATACTCTTTGATAGAAAGATATTGATACAGATACTGAACAACAGAAATACATTCCAATGAGTGGAAGTGAAGAAATACTTTCAACTTAATTTAAAAACCATCATCTTACCAGGATAAGAGTGATTCTGTTTATTTGAAGATATTTCTGAAAGTGTATCCAGGGAATCTGATAGTCTGTGAATGAAACACACCGAGCACGCCTCGTTAGATGGAGCTGGTCTTTTGGTGAAGCATCTCAAATGATGCTTTCCCATCCATTCAACAAGCATTTACTGGGCAGCCACGGGAGCCAGGACAGAGTTTTACCCCTGCATGGGAGACGGGCAATATGCAGATAGGGTGGGGACTCACTACCAAGGACAGGCAGCATGGACAATTCAGTTCATTTGAAATGGGGACCTGACTTCCGACATTTATTTGCTTGGTAGCTTTTATGGACCTGGGAATTGAACCTGGGCCTTTGGCACAGGATAGGCAAGTACCCTGCCACTGTGCTGTATCCGCGGCCCTGTTATTATTTTGTAGACGCTGATGTTGCTGTTTTCCAGCACTAGGAACTGGACGCACGGTGACTTCTGACTTTCCTTTGGAATTTTATCTTCAAAGGGAAAACTAAAAAATATGGAGATAAGCATATTTTATACCAAGTTTAACAGGGGTAAGATTAAAATTATAAAAATGTCATCAGATATTGGGAAAAAGAGACTTGCTGAATGTCTGATAAACCTGGACAGCAATATAATCCAAGGCCCTCTATGCTTGACTCGGCCCACCACCCACTTGGAGGGACACCTCCCAGAGAGTTGCTTTTTTTTTCATATTCAAATCATTATTTTTAAAAAGCNAGATCCTGGAAGCCTCATTTTCTTTCAACTGTTTACTGACCTAAATCTGCAAGGCCTCCATCTGTCAATCACTTCCCCCTACACACTTCATTTCCATCAAAAACTCCTGAAGCCCCTGCGATGTATTCAGCTGCATCCCGCAGTTCATATGCATCGTTCTTACAGGACACACAACACATCATAATGGAGGAGGGGGCTGATGGACACAGAGCCTACCACCAGGGAAGCAGCGGGTTCTGGACTGAAGTGGTGATGGACAGCTGAGAGGAAACTTCTTCTGGAAGTGATCAGCTCATTAGAAGTAAGTGCCAACAACGACGACAGAAAAACGTGAACACCGTGTTCACAAGGAGCCGTGAGGACNTCGGGGGAGGGTCAGATTTGATCTAGTGAGTGAGTTTCCTTAGACTGTCTTTAAAGAATATTCGCTGATGTTATTAACTAAGACAATTTACTAAATGAAAAATGGGTAATGACAGAGCGGGAAAGCTATTCAAACAGAAGAAGTCATGTGGGCGGATCCTTGGATAAGTGCCCATCTTAAAACTGCAGAGGGGAGAAATACAGAGCCAGCTTTGATCCTGAGGCGAGGCACTAGAGGTCAGAGTGTGACTAGTCACCCAGACAGTCTCCGGCAGTCCCTAGTTTAAAATCTTCCCATCCTGAAGACCAGGGGAGGCCTTTAAAGAGCTCCAAACTGGCTGGTATTAGAAATGCCTTAAAATCGGAGACCATGTCTGTTTTGTTTGCTCATAGACTGCCTAGCGCAGCACAAAGTGTAAAAGACACTTAATAGTATTTGATGACGATGAATGAGACAATCAGAAGATGACAGGAAGACAGCTGGATGGAGACAGCGGTTCATTTTAACAGAAACCCATTTCTTTTAAGAAGTGGGGGTGCTTTCAAATGTACTACCTTGGAGAAGACCAAAGAGAAGGCAAGCCAAAGAGTGAAGCCAACATGCGCTCTGTAAACACAGAAAAGAAACTACGGGGAGAGGTGTAGCTTTATAAATGAAGGCGGAGAAAAGGCTGTGGTGGCATAGAAAGCAGCTGACTAGGACTCAGAGCCAACTAGTACCTGCTATGCCTGAAATACACCGAATTCTGTATTCTGGATAACTGAACGTGCGACAAACCCCAGTCCTCGTGACCGAGAGACAAATCAAACTAGTGCTAAGTAATGTGTCAATCATCTGCCAGACACGGGACCAGAGGAGAGTCACAGAAGCCCCNGTAACCATTACAGGGTTATAGGGAAGAGCTCACGTCTGACTCCAGACATCTGTGAGTTCAAATCCCCACTGCAGAACCCAGCTGGCATTAGCTCTCTGGGCTTGACAGTCTTCCTCTGTGAAACAAGACAATCACAGGGCAAACCCCAGGGTTGCTTCAAGTCATTGATACAGGGACAGCACTGAGGATGGAGCCCAGCGCTCTAAGTGCTGTCAGGGCTTAGGGCAAAACAGTGAAATAACAAAGCTGGACTAAGTGCAGCTCTTCCATGGCCCAGCGATGTGACGTCACCTCTGCTCCTTTTTCTCTGGTAAACTATTTTCCCACCTGTAGGATGGGAACAAGCATAGCAGTTCATGGCTCCCTGGTTCTACAGAGGACAAGGACATATGCCACTTGGGTGCTCAGTATAGAGCCTACCACTAAATGCTCAATAAAAGCTGATAATACTTAGGGTTATTTGCCAACTCACCTGGCCAGGCATTTATTAGGATCAAGTGAAACAACATTTAAGGGAAGACACCTTAAGAGCTACAAAGTACTGTATGCTGAAGGCTTTATTATTGTAAAGAATAATGTACCAAGCACACTGGAAACAAAGAAAATTCACATCAAAAGCATATATAGTTACTCAGTAAGAAAAAGATAGTGAGGAAGAAATACGATTTTTAAAAACCCAAGTTTGCCCAGAAACCATCAGCATGCAGCTAAAAGGACCAGTAGAGGCTCCAGCCTGCTGATACAGTTCTAGTCTCAAGAGTCAGGTTAGACCGTGGATGTTGTGTCTTGCTCAGAGATTACAATCCCTTTTCCCAGCCTCTGAAAACCAGACAGAGCCAGCTTCTCCCTGCTCCACGTTTCATGGGAATTTCATGAGGGCCTGTGTTTTGCGTCGGCCTGCTTTTTAAAACCAGAGCAAGGTGGCACATGAGTACACTACCTTACCAAGAACACTCTGGAGGTTTGTTACATATAAATCCCTGAGATGTNGCTTCCCCCGGAGAGCTACTGCCTATCTATTTTTGAAAACTAAGGAAATCAGAGGAAAAAGCCATTTTGGTTCCATTAGGTTTGTAGGAGAATGAATGGGTGCCTGCTGGCAGGAAATTTAATGTAGTTAGGATGTGACTGAAGCAATCAGAGAGCATTTTTACTTTTGTTTGCATGACAGATTAAGCTTGCTCCTCACACTGTTCTTAGCAGCAAACGCCACTCCTAATAGCCTACACACACTCACAGGGTTTGCAAATGAGGGAGAAAGGAGGTTTTTAAAATTGCAAATCCTCAGCAAGGCAAATTTAGCTTCCCATGAGCCTTCCCTCTGAAGAAGGTGGCCAGTTAACCCATTGAAGGAACGCATGTGCTTATCTTCCAGATAAGGGTCCCTGTGTGCCACGAGGAATTGCACTTTGCGTCAACAGATACACATCCCTGTTTCTTCTCACCTCTGCACCCTGGATGGGGGGGCAAATATTCCGTATCTCGGGGAACAACTGAAATACTGCACACCGCCAACCGATCCATCATTCTTCCCGTGGGGTTTCTCCAGCTCTATGCCATACCAATACCCTAGGACATGAATAGTGCATTGGAAAACATCAGCACTTCATTCACAATGGTTATGCAGCAATAAGAACCCAAAGTCTAGATGGCTTAGTGTTTCCACAAATGACCGAGATGATGGAAGATCATCATGTTCATTAAGCTTTCAAATGATAAAATTATAAAATAAAACTTGAAAATTTGAAAAGTGGGAGAAACNTTTTAGCGGCGTAATTGCACAGCAGTACATTAAGGGAGAAAAAAATGCACAAACTCAGATTTGCAGAGAATTAGCCATTACGCAAGGGGAGCCCCACCAAGATATATCTCAAGACTATAATGCAAAAGAAGCCGTCCTTGACTCTAATNTAGCATGCTTCAGTGAGAGCAGCACACAATGATACTGAGACACATAAATCCTATCATGGACTGCACTCTTCACTTCGCCCTCCCAAGAGTAGAACACCACAAACAGTCATTAAATAATTAAACAAGGGCAGAGATAACATGGAAAACACAGGGCAGCACAGTGATGTCACTCCATCTTCCAGCTAAATGAAAAGTCTTAGGTTCGATAGTAGGAAAACCTGCCTAAGAGACAGAATCTACAGGCCTTGCTCTGAGGAAGGCGAGTCTCTGGAGAGACTAATGCTGAAGCTGCATGGCTGCACTTCCAGTAGCCTGAGCTAAATGGGTACATTCCTACAGCCGGGGCTCCTGAGGGTGCCCAAGATCGGCGCACACCTCGCAGTTTACACACTTGTGGTCACACACTTGTGGTCTGAGAAGGCAGCACAGGGGTGACCGTGCTTGGTCAACCAGTGGCAAATAAAGAACAAGCAAGTGAATACCAGCCAACTTACTACATACAAATTAGGCAGTATAAAATATTCCTTCTTTCAGATTACTAGCTCAGAGTCACTTTCAACAGGAAAGGCCTTAAAGGCCTTACAGGAACCTTAAAAGGCCAACTCAGAATACATTCTCATTTTGCTTTTTTGTTGTTTTTGTTTGTTTTTAATGTTACACCTGGGCCCATTCTATACTAAGATTGGGGCTGCCTCAAGCACAGACAATGTCTTTTATATTTGAGTGGCCCTACTATGCCCTATAAGCAGTGTCTACAAGCCTCTTGTCTAACCACACTAATTATTTGAAAACATACTATCAGCTTTCTGACTCACCTAAACCAGGTAGTCTGGTTAGAATTATTTCTGAGTGCCACAGTTAGGATTTTCCAGTCTCCCTTCCTTCTGCCTTTGACATCCATTCCATGTAACTGTTTTCTTTAATTAAAAGTCCCATTCTAATTGGCTACATTTCTGTTACATGATTACTACATAACTCATGAAAATGTGTGACATACAGCAGAAATAGATACATTCTGGCACAGTGGATTTGAAAATAGCCTAGCAGAGAGCTATATGAAGTGCACTCTACCTAGTGTGAGACGTAAGGGCGGCCTGGACTCTAAAATAGCTCAAATAATGCACTGACTCAAACTCAAAGTGGCACTAATCCCAAAGAATGTGTTGGTAGACGATTCGCCACGGTTCTCATGCTTCTCTCTCACACACAACAGTGGACATTCCTGGTGAACAGGTGGGGTCTCCTTCAATAGCAGCGGCAGCCATGCTGAACAACAAGCTTGGTGCAAAGGACCCTGAACCTCTAAAGGTTCAGGCTCATCTTCTAGAACATGGGCTTCTGGGTGTGCAGGTGTCGCCTGGCCCTCTCTGCCCCAGCAGAGAGGTGGGAACCGCGGCTGGAGGATCAGGGCAGGGGGATGCTGATCCTCTGTCTCCTGCAGTTATTGTGAGNACNACAGTCCTGCCTCCAGCCTAGATTATTAAGATTTTGGCCAGCATCTATGGCATTGTGGCAGGCTAATTTGCTAGTCTACAAATAGAGTACGATCTCAGCTCCTTTGTGTGGTCTTGACAGAATGCTATACTATAAACTTTTCTTTTTCAATCAATAGTGTAGGTACCTTTTTCCTAAAATGCTGCAATGCCACCATGTGTTAATACGGCATATTGCTACTTAAAACACAAAGACATGGTTCCATGCAATTGGCTTCTGGTTAAAATGACATTCTTTGGAAATACAAAGGAAGATAATCTTTACCTTTTAAAAATATTTATTCCAATTCATGTGTGTGTGTGTGTGAAACTGTGTGAGTTTATGCGCACCATGTGTGTGGGTGCCCACGGAGGCCAGAAGGCATCAGATNCCCTGGAATTGCAGTTACACGTAGTTCTGAGCCATGGGATGTGGGTGCTGGGAACTGAACCCAGGTCCTCTACAAGAGTAGTAAGTGCTCTAACCACTGAGCAATCTCTCCAGCACCAATCTTTACTTTAGGAAACACAGTATTAACTAGATTGGGCTGAACATTTAAGTTCACAGACACGTATTTTTAGGACCCAGAGTACATAACAACTTTTATATTTTCATTGCTTTTCTCTGCAAGCCACTCTGATAAAAGGTAGACAGTCCATCTACCTGCTCAACTCCAGGACTATCCTGGAGGAAGTAGAGAGGGGATTGACCCTGAAACACTTTCCAGTCATTTAGCATAGAACAAACTAGGGAAGTCAAAACTAATTTTAATATTAGACAAACGTTAAACACAATTGGCAAGAGAATTCTATGGACACCAGTCAGTCCAAGTGCAAACTGTTGAATCTGTATCGTTTTCCACACTCTCTCTGCCTCTGCTGCCATCCACGTGAACTGGGAAGTGACTTCTTCCCAGTGACTAAATCACACCTGCCACCTAAGTTTTAAACCTTTTGGACAAAAGTCATGTGAAGCCGAGACTCTTTGGGTGCGTTACCTGGAGCAAAGTTTGTTGTCCCAAAGAACTTAATGGTTCCCACTCTCTGGCCTACCACCAGCACTCTTTCTCCAAGGCGGAGTTCTCCTTCATGGCGGGTATTATTTGCTGTAGATGGTGCTGAAGAATTCGATCCTGTTGTAGTGGTGGGTTGGGAGATTTGGGCAGAAAGGGAAAAAGGAAAGAAAACAAAAGGAAGAAAAACTCAGAAAGCACATTAGTTAAAAAAAAAAATCACTCCATGTACTCTACCTAGTCTGGCTAGTTGGGTATTTCAAATATTCATCACAGCTATGATCCTCACTCAGGAGGCCAAGGCACTCAAAGCAAGTAAGGGTTCCCTGAGAAAACCACTGCCGGGGTGGGAAATGCATAAACCTCGTTCTTAGGAAAGAATCAATTCCACTCACACAGCCAGGTACACTCTCTGCTCCCATAGAACACTAGATGTGAAGAACCAGAGCTGTGCAAGCGCTACCTCCTGTCACGTGACTCACCTTCAATACTACGGCATGAGAGTTGACACAGACAACCCATGAAGAACACGTGAAACCGAGTGGCAGGGACAGGTGTGACCAGTGGGCCACATGGTCATATGAAGCAGAGAGTTGCTGTATTTACCCAGACTCAGTGTAAGTGATACACAGGAGTGTCGTTCCAGCTGAAACTNCTGCAGGCTGAGCAGCCCAAATGAGATCATCCAAAATGTACAGTGTTTCAAAGTCCTCAAATTACATTCAGATTAGAGAGCCACCACTCAGAGCTTCGGATTTTGAAGGATTTAAAGGGCTTCTGGTTAGAGATGGTCAAACAGTAGATTGTGCAAATATTCCAAAATCCCAAACAATACACATTCAAAACACTCTGATCCCAAATGTTTTGAGTAAGGAATAGCCAACTTATGACTGGTCCTGATTATCCCAACTTGTTTTCCTTCAACTTAATTCAAAACTACCCCTAAAATGCCCACTAGCTGGTATCTGTCTCAAAGCTGTTCAAATCCAGAAGGTGGAATCCCGGGCCCTGTCCTATTAGTAGCGAGTAGAGATTGAACACTACCCTCTGAGAAGGCCTTGAGAACCCTAGGCGAAGGCCTGGAGTACTCAACCGTGGGAAGGGGAAGACTGAGAACAGAGGAGCAAACAGGAGCCTGTGAGAATGGAGCTGTGGACCCATGGGCCCTGCAAAGCCCAGAGCTAGTCACCAAACTCTACAGCAAGGCAGTTTCCACGGTGTGTCTCACAAAAGGTGAATGAGGAATAAAGCTGGACCTTAGGAATTAACCAACACAGGAGTTCACAGCTCACAGCTGCCACAGCCAGAATGACACCTAAGGCCTGCGCACTGCTCCTGCAGTTCAACAATAGTAGACAGTGAGCCAATGCCCAGAGTAAAGCCCTCCTCCCCTCTCTCTGCTCTCCGCTCTCTCGGTCCTTTCTTTCTGATTCCATTTACTGTCCCTCCATCCTAGTCTGAGCTCTGCAGTTCACCCTCCCTCCAATGCAAAAATCTGCAGAAAAAGTAGACGCCGTCTAGAAAAGTTTATGGAACTGTCTCTGGGGCTCCAAACACAGACACCCCATGGGACCCCCACAGCCACACACACCTCCCATTCTCTGCCCCTCTCCTGTGAAAGGTGATTCTTTCCTTCTGATCTTACCTTCATCCTCACTATGACTTAGGTCAACATAACCCTCAAATGTGCAGAAAGGAAAAATAGTAAGTATATAGGCACACTGGAACCGCTTGTTTCGGGGGCGGGAGGTAATTCTACACTCATATATAAATTCTAAAATCAAGTAAAGGTCAAAAGCCCAAATTCTGAATGGGGGAGTGTTTAAAATGCAAATAAAGAGCATGACATTCCTCNGGGCTCAAGAGAATGTGGCCAGAGTGGAGAAGAGAGGGCAACTATATCACAGAAGCAGTTCCAAGCCCAACTTCCAGGCTCCCCACTTTTCAGATCCCAGCTTCTAGGTTTACTGTATTTACTGTATTTACTGAGGATTTGGGGACTCCCCCACCACCCATAGGTGGTTTGAGGTTTTGCTTTTATGGAGTGGGGATTGAACCCACCACCTCACTGTGCTAGGCAAGCACCTGAAAACTGAACCAAACAAACCTCCAGCCTCCCCAAAATGTATTTAAAAACAGGAAAAAAATCCAAAACAAACCCACCCTCTTGAATGTTTTATGCAATAAAATACTGGTTCCGTGCAGGTATTAAGTGGTGGCCATTATGAGGATCATTTACAACAACCTACACCACAACACAGCTCCACCCTCCTATGGGGCAAGGTAAACGGGGTTTGACATCATCTAAGTGGACTTCAGCTGGAAGCCTGGCAGAGTGCTCTCCTCATCCTCACACACCCTGAGGAGCAGTGGCTGTGGGAGATGACGTGGGTCCCTCATCACTGCCCTCCTGGAGGGACCCCTGAGCCTCTCCTCAACAGATTAAAATCGACCTCAGCAAAAGCAGAGTGAAGACACCTTTCTAAACACGGAGACGATCCGAAGTCATGTGAGCGGGATGGGATGCAGAAACCACCAACAAACTAGATGGCAGTCAATGCAGCTTCTCAGATCCCACTGCAGAGCCCGGAGTCCTGACTGGAGGCTGGGGGGACGGAGGGGGGGGAGGGCAGGAGCACAGCAAGAAACTCGGTGTGACTGAAGCCAAGGGGTAAAGTGGTAAAGGGTTCCTACATGGTGCCACCCAAAAGCATGGCTCAATCTGCCTGGGGTGAAGGGGGAGTGGGGGAGGGGAAATGGAAGCAGGGAAGGGGGAGAGTGAAAGGGGAAAGGGGGAAGGGCAAAGGGTGAAGGGGAAAGGGTGAAAGGTGAAGGAGGAAGGGCAAAGGGTGAAAGGTGAAGGGTGAAGGGCAAAGGGTGAAGGGTGAAGGGCAAAGGGTGAAGGGTAAAGGGTGAAAGGTGAAGGGCAAAGGGTGAAGGGCAAAGGGTGAAGGGTGAAAGGTAAAGGGTGAAGGGCAAAGGGTGAAGGGTGAAAGGTAAAGGGTGAAGGGCAAAGAGTGAAAGGTGAAGGGTGAAAGGTGAAGGGTAAGGGGCTCCTTCTACACATTAAAAAGAGCAAATCCACTTACAAACAAACCAAGATAAAAAACACCAAGAAAGCCAGGTTGAAAAAGCCATAGATACCAGCACTGGCTCTGGACGGGAGAGAGGGGCTTTTGCTGAGGGTCTTCTTGCCACTGCTGCTTGTAGCCAGCTTCTTCGGGTGGCTCTGCTTCTGGTCCAGGGAGGATGTAGAGGAGGAGCTGCTGATGGACCCAGGCTGGGTAACTGACAGGGGAACAGGAAAGAATCAAAGAATTACAAAGCGTGTTTTAAAAGAGCAAAAACAAACAAACAAAAAAGAAAAGGACTAATAAGATGTTTTCTGGGCAAATTCTTCTGAAACGCTTCATTTAGTTTCCTCAATNGTGGATTATCTAGTGTCAAATTAAATGCCTGAGTTCATCCAAATGCACGGCCGTTTACACACAAAATAGATCCCTGTTTACACAAGCAGAAAATTTTAAAGATTCACAGTAAATTACCTTATGAGGGGGTGTCACCCTATCAATTAANGTTAACTAATCTAACCCCTCAAACACTCTCGACTCTCCTTAGGGGAAACTGTAATCGAGTCCCTTCAGACACACATGCACAGACACACACATGCATGCACACTGCCAACATGTCTTAAGGTGACAAAATGTTTAACCCTGAAACATCTCTATTCAACCTGAAGGTCCGTCTTCCCTCCAGACACTGTGGAATGCCTCCTGCTAAGCTGGTAGTTCTTTATGTACGGTGAGAAACCGATTACAGGAGTCTGTATTTTTAAAGGTTTTTTTTTTTTTTTCCCAAGAGTAGCTTTTACTATGGTGATTTTTCCTCCCAGCTTTAACACAAGTCATGTAAGCTGTTTTCACTGTGTTATTTCAATGTCCCACCAGGAAACATAGCTTTAGAACAGGAAGCGGTGGGTTACATTACCATCATTTTCTGCTACAGTCTTCACTTCTTCACTGGGAGGCAATGAGAGTGTGGATTCAGAAGCATTCTCTTTTCTTGATGCCATCAACCCTGGTGAATACACACCAAAATGATTTCAGAAAAAGGCAATTTTGCTTAACATTAAACAAGAAAATGCATTTTCTTTAAAGTATACGCATCTCTCGATATCTAAATCTTTTCCACTCCTTTTGTGGTCTGTTTNGTTTTGAGACAGAATTTCTCTATGTAGCTTTGGCTGTCCAGAAACTCACTCTGCAGACCCNGCAGGTCTCACAGAACTCAGAGATCTNCCCACCTCTGCCTCCCGTGTGCTGGGATTGAAGGCGTGCACAATGGCTTATCCGCATTTAAAAAATAGNATGAATACACTTTCACAGACAGAAGGAACCAGCACCTCAACGTTTAAGGTAGTGTAAAGGAGCTGGACACACTGCTCAGTGACAGCACCTGCTGAGTACGCACAGGTCTAGACTCCAGCACTGCAAGACTAAAAGAAAGGATGTATTTGCAGTACATCTAAGAACTTTGCCCAGCTTTGCCCCTGCTAAAGGCCTCTAAAATATCTGAAGCATCATATCTGATAGTTAATAGGCTTGCTCAGAACTTCTCTGTCATATCAGAGGACGTGGGCAAGTCTGTCACTGCTGAGATATGGCTGAGTAGGACTTNGAAACAACTTATACAGCATTGTTTCTTATCACACCNGATTCCCACAACAACCCCAGCTGGAAAGAAAAAGTGCTCTTAACGAATAATGGCCGTTGGATAAGACTTTCACGTCAACTGTACCAATTTATTTAAAGAGAGCAAAGGGATCTTCCCATTTGCATTCCCAGTCAACTCAAAAGGTATTTTGAGGGAAGAATTCTACACAGGGGCCCGGTGCAAATNGAAACAAGACATAGTCCTCTCCCTGAAGGGAACCTTTCAATTTTGTATGGCCAAAGACCTCCGAACTAGTGACTGTGTGTGAGGCCACTGTTCATCTAAAGGGCCATGAAGGAGAAGGAGGTGGAAACTCTGCAAAGAGAAACGAGTGGGTTGAATTTCTTCCCCCAAAGCAGAGGTCTAGTAGGAAGAAATCAGAGTGGGGATTCTGGAAAGTCTGTCAGAGAGAAAATCTCGCAGGACACACAGCATGTGGTAGTTGGAAAGGAGTCCTCTGGGGACTCAGATGAGGTAAGCCTAACAAGCAGACAACAGTGAACCTCAGAGCGGGCAAGGCCTGGCTTTGAGTGCAGCTCAACTGGACAGCAATCGCCTAGCATTGCAAGACCCCTGAGTTTATCCCTAGTTCTGCAAAAGAAGAGGGGGAAAGNAGGAGAGAGGGAGTGGACTGGAGGGGGCTGCGACTCTCCTGCAGAGAGGACAGGTGGAAGGATCCTGNAGAGAATGAGTCTTGTCCTGGACTTGAAAGTGAGGACTGGTCTGGACAGAGGACTGGTCTGGACAGAAGTCCATCTGTGTGACATTTCTTTAGCAGCCACAGCTAGATGGAAGAGGGGGCAAGGCTAGAAGCAGAGGCCAGTGGAAGGTACTCCAGTGGCCCAAGGAGAGCAGGAGATACCACAGCAGCTGCGGAGTGAGAAAACAACCTGCCGAGTGCAGCGGTCAATTATCTTATTTTTCAGCCTAAAACTCCACTTGGCCCCTTCGTTTGAATCGTCATCAAGATAACTGAACACAAAGTTTTAAAAATGATAGAAAGATCTCTTTGTGTATATGCCCAGCTTCCCCCAAAACAGCATTTTGTAAAACTATAGGACAATATCCCAACCAGGACACGTGCATTGCTCTCAGCCACTGATGTTACTCTAATCACCCCATGTTTACTTGACACCAGTGTATGTGTGGTGTATGTGTGTGTGTTATGTGTGGTGTATGTGGTGTGTCTGTGTGTGTGTGTNTGTATGTATGTATGTATGTGTGGTGTGTGTGGTGTGTGTATGTGTGGTGTATGTATGTCTGTGTGTTGTGTGTTATGTGTATGTGTGTATGTGT
>LZPO01117033.1:185752-200457 GCA_001675575.1 Neotoma lepida
CTAAAACCTAAATTTGTCATTTAAAACTGAAAAAAGAAAAAGAAAAACTCCCAGGAACAGATGGCCTCAATAGTAAATTCTACCAAAAATGTATGGACAAAATACAAATTCTGTACTGGCTCTTCTAGAATTTAAGTGAAGGGGCTGGTTCCCAAGGCATTTTAGGAAACCAATATTACCTTGACATTAAAAATGGCCAAAGACACAAGCAACTACAGACCAGTATCCCTCTAGAGCACAAACACAGGCACCTTCAACAAATTTAGAGCCAATCAACACAGTAACAAGTAGAATACTACATGGTGATAAGGGAGGTCGCCAAGGGATGCAAGCAGGTCATTGAGGGAATTACCTGACACAATCCACCTGTCCACACACTGCCCGAGAAGATGCCGCCAACCAACTGCAACATCCTTCCATGATCCCAGCTTAAAGAAAAGACAACTTGGCAATTGAAGACCTCTTCAACTTGACAAACAACATCTACACTAAAACCACGTCTACCAACCTAAGGAGAGCTCACTTAGAGAAATAGGGCAAAGGAGGAGAAAGAGAAGAAGGATGAGGAGACAAGATGATTGTTTTACAGAGAATCCACAAAGTAAAAAAGTAAGGTCATGTGGTCAATACTCAAAAATCAACTATTTCCATATACTAGAAATGAGCAACCAGAAAAGGAAATTTCAGCAATGGCACACACACACACACACACACACACACACACACACACACAAAGAAAAAAAACCCTTGAAAAAATATGTCTAAATCTAGCAAATCATATGTAATACCTAAATGGTTAAAACCACAGAGGTTGATTAAAAATTCCAAAGCCCTTCTAAGCCACAGTTATATGAATGCTACAAAGACTTGATGTTTAGCCATAATTTTTTAAAAGCTATATATTCAATACATACTTATATATTCAATTTCCTGACATTTTAACTCAATCTGTGAAAAGCTAACCAATGTCCTGTTGTTTTGTGAACTGGTGAACGTCACTCTTCACATCTGTGCTTGTTTCCCCAACTAGATCAAGCTTCAGCTCCAGGGTTCTCTGAGAAGCCCCTCCTCATCCCTCTGAATACTGAGATGTAAGCAGTTAGAAAGGTTAACATCCAGGCATACGCTCCCTGTTCCATTCCACACCTGGAGCGTCCTAGTACCTCAAAACTAAGACTAAACACTGCTAATGAGTAGAGTGTGGCTCAGTGATGCAGCACTTCCCACGCTTCACAAGGCCAGAGCTCAAGTCCCAGCACTGAAAGGAAGAAAAAAAAAACTCCCAAAAGAAGTATCAAAGAAAAGAGAGAAATGGTCACAGTAAAGGTCACACGGAAACCACAGCTCCGTCTGTCTACCAAGCCTTTATGTAAAGAGGCACTGGCTGACCTCCCGCCTATAGGTTTTGTAGCATCTGAATGTTCCCTATTTGGGAGATTTCAAAGTCAAACACAGAACAGCACCGAAGGTTTCCTTTGCTCGGCTGGCAGGAGAAGTGCCACTGGCGGGGACAATCCCCAGTAGACAGAGCAAGGTCATTTCTCAGCTCGTCTCTAAATTCATTCGACAGATCTCTATGCCACTTTTCCCCACGCAAATAAAAAGACCTTCGCTACCAAGTTTAAATAGCTCATTTTCTTAAATTGCCCTCTCTAAATGTAAGTAAACTTACATTTAAATTTCACATTTTCACTGGGCAGTGGTGGTGCACGCCTTTAATCCCAGCACTCGGGAGGCAGGGGCAGGCGGATCTCTGAGTTTGAGGACAGCCTGATCTACAAAGTGAATTCTAGGACAGCCAGGACTGTTACACAGAGAACCTCTTCCTCAAAAAAACAAAAACTGCATATATTCAATCAAGTATTTTTCTGTCCACAGTGTTGAAGTTTTTCCCAAAAACTCAAAATTGTGATTGTGTGGCATACAACCTCTAGACACAGACCAGGAGTGAGGACCGTAAGGATGGCTTCAGGGACCACAGTGACTTACTGTACCTTCTGTCCTGCAATGACAACACGGTCTCCCAACTTCAGGCCAAGAGATGTCAGCATGGCCTTGCTGGTAACATGATCACAGTTTGGAAGGGTGCCCTTAGAGATGGTACAGGCTAGAGGCACCACATCCAAGAGCATCTGCTTGATTTCCTTAGCGGTGGCTGCAGCATCAGCCATCTCCAGAGGCATGTCCACTGGGTCTGGAACAACATCTGCAGGGATCTGTCCTTTGTCATTCTACCACAGAGACAAGAGAAAATCTTCAGCTCTTACATGCTCAGAGCATTAGACAGCCATCTATGATTCTTTCTTTTTTTTTTTTTTTTTTTTTTTTGGTTTTTCGAGACAGGGTTTCTCTGTGTAGCTTTGTGCCTTTCCTGGAACTCACTCGGTAGCCCAGGCTGGCCTCGAACTCACATAGATCCACCTGCCTCTGCCTCCCGAGTGCTGGGATTAAAGGCGTGCGCCACCACCGCCCGGCCCATCTATGATTCTTAATCGAAGACTTTTAAGTCAGACACAGTCATTTATTTACTCAAAACTACTCAACAGACTCTTCTGCTGTACCAGGAACCATTCTAGGTGCTAAGGATACCACGGTGAAGAAAACAAAACACTCTGCCTGCCCTCAAAGAGTACACACACTTGTAGGACAGACAGAGCACCAACAGATTATATGGTGTGCTCACTAGAAGCTGAGTGGTATAAAGACACCAAGGCACAGAGAACACGGGCACAGAGGTGACTGTAGGGGAGCTGGTGACATAAAGATGGTTGAGGGAACCCTCACCGATGAGATGAATTTACACGGAGATGCCAAGGAGATGAGGGAAGGTGGTCTGGTAGAGGAAAATCATTCTGTACACTGGAGAAGGACAAGTACTAGGGAGGAGAAATATGTCCACTGCACATGAGCACAGTGAAGCAGCAGGANGCCTAGCTGCCCAATCCGAGACCCAGCTACATCCATGCACACGCCTTACAAACATTTAGTCAACCAGGGCCCACATGCACAATGACCCCACCTCACAGCCACCTTAGTTTATATAAGTTCCCTCGATCAAGCTTGCACAGAGGTAAAGAATCTCCCCACGATGTTTCTCAGAACCTGTCCCTGTCATTAAGAGCCACATGACTACATTCCGCTATCCCACAGCTGCCACAATGGCTCTGTGACCTCAGCCACCTGCCTGGTCATGCAGCAACTCAGACTTCAGAAATAGAGAAAACAGTCTCTGTACTATTGATCNCATCCTAAGCTGCAATCAAGACTTGCCCCNCTCTCCCTATGAAGGAAAGACTGTATCCTGGAGTAGTTTATCTGTGACAAGATAAAATAGCCAGCTATAAGCCCAGTTCATTGCATGGTGTTTATATAATTTAAAATCTACCATTAAAAAAAAAAACATCTCACTTGGTTCTCTCAAGGAAGAGCTTACAAACAGAATCTCCAGAGGCATTTTAATTCCAAACAATGAGGGGTTCACATTATAACAGGAGAGGCATTAATCAATTTAAAACATTCTGAGATGTCCAGTAGGCCAGTTAGAAAACAAGATGTGGGGAGATTAATAAAAACATCCAAATTCAACTCTTACCCTAAATGCGGGGTTTGCTCCATGCTCCAGTAAGGTTTTCACAGCTCCTGCACACAAGTTGTATGCTGCAATATGCAGGGCTGTCCCAAAATTAAAGTCGCTGCAAGTGGCGTCCACATCTACAATTAAACATCACAAATATATTAACTGAAACTTTAAATTCAGCTATCACAGTTTCCAAGAAGATGGGGGCGGGATTTGGGGAGGGGGGTTTTAGCCTTTTATACACTTAGTCCCCCAGGTGCAGTATTTCACAATCTTCCTACTTCAGCGTAATTCCTTGTGAAATGGAATGCTAGATCACAAGTGTTCCAGCTATCCTAAACTACCTTGCAGTAGAGGCAGTGAATGGTAGTAATTCATCCCTGTGACATAACCAGCTTTCTGTGGCTGCTCACTAAACTCTTAGGCATTTCCTTGTAAGGTAATGCACCTTGTGATACACAGTAAGGAAGTCAGCTTCAAGTCAGGGGTCAGCAAATGAACCTTGTGGACCAAATACAACCNACTTCCTATTTCTCAAACTTTTATGGGAATGCAGGCACACTTATTCAGAGACATGTTCTCTGAGGCTTTACCCAGGCTCCAACTGCAGAAATGAGTAGNTGTGACACACACCAGATAGTCTGAAAAGCTAAAATAGTTATTTACTAGTTAGCCTTTCACAGGAAAAGATGGCTAAACTATGCAGATTCCTCAAATCAATACCAAGTACCTGAAGATANGAGTGCTTACACATTGATTCATGACACTACTCGACAGATGAATGTGGACTCCACAATAAGAAAAGGAACTTTGTAATTCTAAGGGTATTCTAATAACAGTAAATCATGTTGCATTATACCTGAGCCGGAAATCACCTGGAATGGAGAATCCTATTTTGAATGTTTCCTACAAGGGTTCAGTAGTCTGGCTCCACAAATGTACATTAATCTGCAGGGGACCATGCTGGCTTGACTATACACCTGCGCCAACACAGACCCACTCACCCAGACTTCCTGCATTACTGAACACAGGACCATGGACAGAAACTCTCTTCCCAACATCACTCAGAAGTTGGAAAGGTAGAATTTTAAAAGGAGACTGGATGATTGTTTAAAGTAGAAGTTAGAAACTAACCTTCTGAGGTGTTTGTCTCCTGAATCTCTAAAATGTCTTTTGTAATGGGATGGCACTGGGNGCTCTATCTAAGCTAGAAGAGCCCTCTCTCTTGCTCTTATTCCTCTCAAAAGAGGAGAACCAGAGAGAATATCAACTTTAGTATATCACCATCGAGATGTGGAGGCACCTTAAAATTTAACAAAGAATTTCTGGAAGTAAAGACATCTAAAAGAATCCTCCTCTGCATGATTTCAATGCCAGCCCAGACACTCTGTTGCTCTACCTCTGGCTTCCTGAGCAAGACAAAAGAATTAAAAGCATACCACAAGGGTTACACATGAAAACCTCACTACACTGGAGNATCTGCAGAGACAGGAAGACCCAGAAAATACTTGTTCTTTAATTTGTAGCTCTTTGGACCACGGCTTTTGTGAAAGGANAGTAACCTCCAACAAAGAAATTCTAAACTTCTTCAGAAGAAAAACAAAGGGCATTAGAAGAAAGTCCTCCTCAACAGTGACTTGGANGCCATTATGGAACACCCACTGGTAAGGGAGATGTGCCAGCACTTGCCTTTTGGTTTCGATGTCTTCAAAATCACTCTTATAAGCTCTGGGACATCAAAGTATGCAGCATAATGCAAGGCGTTCATGTTTGTCCAGCGACTCCGCAAACTCGCGTCTGCTCCCAGATCAATAAGTTGAGCTGCAAANTTTACAGCTGTCTCAACGTCACCTGAAGAAAAAAAAAGACCCTAAATTATTTTTCTTCAGTACATATTTTAATTCCCAGCCTACTTCTCTAATGTCTTTCTTTAAAAACCAAAGCAAACAGCACACTGGACCTACATTTATACTGCAAAAGTTTCACCTTCAGGANTTAATCCCAAGNGAACACTCCCATTCAGGAGTGTGAATAAACACAATAAAGATGTTCACCGTGCCATTACTGATTATGAGTAAAATTCTGACAGCCTAGGAGCATGGTCAGAAATCATTTAAATAACTAAGACCTCCANAGCGTGGAATAAAATGAAGGCATAAAAAGAAAAATGCCAGACCAGTGCAAAAATACTTGGGCTACTATTTTTCTTGATCTCATTTTTAGATTATAAATTCATTTTGATTTTATGGAAGCATCAGCACATTATGGATTACAAGAAGAAAAGGCCCTTCAGCACCCCCAATTTAAGTTCTGTTATCAGATTACTGAAACAAGGAGAGACAACCACAATACAATGTCCAGTAAGAGAGGCAGGTTAATCCCTGGTAAAGCGCTGAAGAATAGCAATTTGGGACATATGCCGCACACATGTTTCATAAGCAAGAACAGAACTCAGAGATAAGCCTATACTCTACAGCCTTGAGGGACTGCTATGCCAGAAAACTGACCTTAGCCCAGTCTTGGTGAAAGCCCTCTGGTCGATTCTTGGGTGGTATCTCAACTATTGGGCAGTTAGGCACNGAGCCTGCTGCAGAAAATGTTGNGACGTAATCACAGGTATCAAGACTTCCCCAGGAGAAAGGAACCAAGTTTTGAGTGGACCAAACCGAATCCTCACCTACTCAGCAGATGGTCAACTGGACACCCCAGCCAGATCTCTGGCTGGCAACAGATATTACATGGGCACACATGTAGAGCAGGGAGGGGCGGGCCACATACTCACCGATGCCATGAGCCCCAGACTTGCAGGTGTAATGTAACAGAGTCATGTCCGTCAGTCCNTCTCTATCATTCACATTGCAGCCTCTCTTGAGAATCTGAGGAAGGAAGTGNAAGAACNGTAAGGATGTCTCAAAGAGTCATAAGGAATCATATATTGATTTAACTAAATATACATGTATACAAAAAAANATGTATGNTCAAATGAAATTTTCCCATCTGGGCTGACAATGTTCCTCTACCCCAAAAGCCAAAGTAACAAAAACCCCAATACCAGTCATGAAAACTCCCCTTTTGAGTTGCTGGTCAGATGTCCAAGAGACTCTGAAAACATCATAGGCTATTTCTGCTGCCCCTTGGTAGCCTCCTAGAAGTGGAAGGTAAGTCCCTATTGCTGAAGAAACTGTGCTGAAGACATAAGACCCAGAGGACCTGAGCTGGATCTGACCTGGCAGCCTCCTCCCTGAGGACTAGCTTCCATAGCACTAGAAGGCACCATGCAANCTTCTAAGAGAAGGAAGTAACCAACAATCCTACCCAGGTATGATATGTATGAACTACAATGGCCCCCATGGCATAATATCTCTTAAGGGTGCAATAGTGGCAGGCATACCTTGGCAGTAACTAGTAGTTCAACAAGAGGAAACTCATGCCTGATACTGGAAACCTAGCCAACTACCCAGGAACAGTGAAGTCATGGATCCTGGAGGAGAACCTACAATCACCACTAACTAAAACAGAATAATTCTTAACTATATTCTAAATANTTATCTGTATGCCCACAGATAAGTTATGTCTCACCTTCTCATCAAAGAAATGTCTCTTTGCANCAGACAGAGATCATTACAGAAAACCACACTGATGAAAATGCAGAGAAAAAGTGTGGGGTACCTAGCCCCAGTTGATACATCTACAACTCAACTCCCATACCCAGGCTCAGAGACCACAGCACAAGAGGGGACAGAAAGACTGTAAGAGCCAGAGGAACAAGAAGTTTGCTGTGAATTGTGTCTTCTAGAAATATCAGAGAAACTACACCCATGAAGTCTCATCAGTTTGACTGCCTGAACAAAACCTGAACAAGGACATCACCAACAGACATGCTAACACGGAAGGGGACTATCTCATGGGGCCTCAAACCCAAAGAATTAACAGGCAACTAAGGAATACTGAGATCAGGAGAAATAGTTTTCCCCAGAGAAGAGCTCCCCAATTGGTTCTCCAATACCATGGTCAGCTCTGGAATCATACATACAAGTAACATTATACCAACTGAGCAGGTTGTATTTATATTATGTTATATTATATTATATTATATTATATTATATTATATTATATTATATTACATATATATATTAACAAAGAAAAAGAGGTCATGAATTTGAGAGGGAACAATGAGAGTACATGGGAGGGATTAGGGGGAGGAAAAGGAAAGAGGAAAATGATGTAATTATGTTTTAATTACAAAAAAAGAAATTGAAGTTTAAAAAACCACCTGAGAAAGTCCAGGACTACAGTGTGACAACTGAGGTATCCATGCCTTTAGACCAACTCGGCCCATCTGATCACACTGCATTCAACACTGCACTCAGCAATAATGAAATCTGAACCTGTCTGTGGGCAGGGGGCCATTCTTAAGGATGACTCTAACATGAGCAAAGGTTTTTTTCAATGGTTACAATGATACTTGAAAAAAATGCGTGCCTTCTTCCTACAGCATTACAACATGTGTCAAAACCATCCCTCAAAAAGCCAAACATTTTAAAATTATATTTAAGCCTAGATCATTACCAGACCATCCCAAAGTGTAGAAGGAATGTGATGGTATTCAAAACCTTCATGAAATGTATGAAAGTTCGCAGAACTACTTTGTACAAAGAAGGAGGTGTGNAAAACGCCTCTCCCTGTCCCCACCAGAAGTCTGCAGTGACAGAGTGCAGGTGCAAGAGGAAAGAGTGGGGAAGTATGCACAGCATGCCTACTGCTCTGTGAAAATTTGGAAATGCAGACAGACTGCAGACTGTGATGGGCTTCTCCCCATAGGGATCTCTTCTTTCAGAAGGAGAAATATTCTAATCGTTAACAGTTACAGTAACACAAAGCTTGACAGACCAGACACACGTACCTCATTTCCAATAATGTCAATGTTTTGCTGGACCTGAGGAACCCATTGTCTTAAAATAGCAAATAATTCTGAGACTGAAGTTTTGGGATCAAAGAGAATTTCCTGACACGATGCATCATTGGGATCAAAGAAAGAAAACTCTGAAACACAAAACAGTGCAAATTGAATTTATTAACAGTTTCTAGCATTTTGAAGGTAAGTGACGTGGCAAACATTCAACTGATACAAACATTTTTAGAGGCTAGAAAAAAGCCAGGTAACATTAAGCAAGTCTCAAAACCAAGAATGAGGCACACTTACAGCCTCATTTAAGCTTGGGAGTGAGGCTCCCAAGTACCATGCATATAAAACCAAATGCGCGGTGGTCACAGGTCTCAAAGCCTGCATTGTGCATATGAAACCACATGTGCGAGCACACATCTCAAAGCCTGTGTCGAGCAAATGTGGTTTCTAAGGCACAGAGACATCATCAAATTTCATCAGTATTTTTCTCTCAAAACACAAATGGCAGATAATAGATTCACATCAATGAGTATAAATAACACAGGTAAAAATAACCATACCAAGGAAGAGATCTGCGTGTTCTCTTTACTCTTCTGCATTTCCCTAACGCTCTTTAATAAACAAACACCACCAGATAAGTATGAGGCGAAATGCCATGTGTGGTGGTTTGAATGAAAATCACGCCCATAGGCTCACAGATTTGAATACTTGGTCACCAGGGAGTGACACTGTTTGAACGGGTTAGGAGGTGTAGCCTTGTTGGAGGAAGTGTGTTATTAGGGGTGGGCTTCGAGGTTTCCAAAAGCCCATTCCAAGCCCAGAGTCTCTCTTCCTGCTGCACGGGGATCTGAATGTAGAACTTTCAGCTCCTTCTCCAGCACCATGTCTGCCTGCACACTGCCATGTCCTGCCATAACCATGTCTGCCTGCACACTGCCATGTCCCGCCATGATGACAGCGGACTAAACTTCTGAAACTGTAAACAAGCCCAATAAAGGTTTTCCTTTATAAGAGTTGCTGCAGTCATGGTGCCTCTTCACAGCAGAAGAATACTTCCAACAACAGATAAGGACCTGGTGTCCAGCAATGCAGGAATGGAAGAACAAGGGCACAAAGGGACTGGATTATTTTGGAATTGGCACTAGTAAAAACCACAAGGAAAGCCTTAAGGAGTCATCTCAGGATTTCTTAACCATGCCTTTTAAGGGTTGGTGAAAATCAGGGAACATCCCAAGGATAGAAGAGACTGGCTTGTGAAGGAAACACAACCGTTCAGAAGAAAATCAGATTCTACTGTCTTAATCCAAAAAAGAAACTATAAAAGGCAGAAAAGACCTAAAACTGGGAAACAGTCCAGAACCAACATTTGCTGAACACCGACAGCTTAACAAACACCATATAAATCCCCACAAATTGTGACTCTGGTTTTGTTACAGGAAAATCAAAGTATATACAAACGACACCGGCTCCAAGTCACACAACTAAGAAGTGGCAAATGTGGGGTGGGAGGCCAGGTGTGTCTCCACGGTTTGTCTGCCTTCCTCAATTACACTGCTTTGATGAACCACCTCATGGAGTTCAGGCTNTGACAACAGACACAGTCCTGGGACTCCTGGGGTTTTTAAGTTTGTCTTCCCTGTGCCTTCAAATATTTGGGGTGGGGTAACCAACAGGGGAGGCACAGGCTGAGGGCATCTATGGAAGTCCAGCAGCCGTCCATGAAGAGGTTATCAGCTTTCTGACCCTGTGCAGGCCTGTCCTGTGGCCTCCTAGCTGATCATCCTGTTGGAATGTTCATATTTAAACAGGGAAGGAAGCAAGCACATGACTCCCTGTGTCTCAGGGAAGTTATTGAAAAATGAGATCGCTCATAGGTAAGACCTCTTAGAGAAGCCAAGGGTAGTTAGTGAACACCTGAGAGGTGTGCTTGGGACCCCAGCCCTTGAGAGGTAGAGGCAAGAGGTCAGGAATTCAAGGCCAGCCTTGGCTACCATAATAAACACAGTAAATCTGAGGCCAGCCTGTCTCAAAAAGAAAAAAATAATCAAAAGTTTCTTTTAAAAACTCTAACGCAAGGAGGGGTTCCACTTGGCCCAAAACCAGCTATTGACTAGTAAGCTGTGCCTTTTTGGAGAATGGGTGGGACTTGGCATCACAGTGACAACTTTGGGAGGCCTTTAACCACAGTCATCTGCCAATCTTAGGACTGCCCNGGGAAAGAAAGGCTCCTGAGGCTCTCAGAGACNGAGGCATGCAGTCTTTGATTTGTATGAAGAGTTTCCAGACCTTAAAGNATGCAGAACACCATCTCTAAAAGGACTGTTGTAGCATGTGAATAAAGTCATAGGTAGAAAGCTCTGGCTGAGTGGGGAACTCTGATGTCTTCCAAGGATGCATGATGCCCATCCAGTTTCCTCTATTGACTAGTTTTATGTCAATAAAACTGACACAGCTAAAGTCATCTGAGAGGAGGGAACCTCAATTGACAAAATGCCTTCATAAGATTTGGCTATAAGTGGGACTGTAGGGCATTTTCTTAATTAGTGACTGAGGGGGAGGGCCCAGCTCACTGTGGGTGGGGCCATCCCTGGGCTGGTGGTCCTGGGTTCTATAAGAAAGCAGGCTGAGCAAGCTATGAGGAGCAAGCCAGTAAGCAGCACCCTCCATGACCTCTGCATCAGCTCCTGCCTCCAGGATCCTGCCCTATTGGAGTTCCTGTCCTGACTTCCTTCAATGATGAACAGTGGTATGGAAGTGTAAGTCAAATCAACCCTTTCCTCCCTAAGTTGTTTTGGTCATGGTGTCTCATCACAGCAACAGTAACCCTAACTAAGACAACTAGAAAGCCTTTGATTGCTATTCTACCTGGCACACTGCTAAAATATTTCTGTTCAGGTCTGTATGTGTGTGTATTTGTGTTGTTAAATAGATGTAAATAAAAAATATCCCTAAAACATCTAGAAAATTAAGAACTAGCCCAAATGCTTCTCAGACATGATTTGAGTAAATTAAAATCCTATTCATTTACTTTTAAAAAAATGATATGGCTTCAGAATTGTCAGCAAGAAATATATGCAGCATTTAACCTGAATTCTACCTGGCTTCCTACTCAAAAAAAGCTTGTTATAGAGTTACTATTTAGCTTATGCTATCTTTACATAATAAAAAAAAATCCTAGTAAGAAAAAACTAAGATGGTTAGCTATGTAAAGTCTCATAACATTTTTGAGAATCATCTAATATAACTTTAAGTCTATTAAATTGCTGTCTCTTATACACATCTAGATGTGTATAAGAGACAGGCTGTTAGTTCCACAGTGACGACATTTTCTTCCGGTTCTGGTCTGTTCTTGGTGGGAGAGTGTGAAGGATTTCTAATTTTGGAAGAATCCTCCTAGGAAATGGAGAGTCTGCCTCTGNCAAGGTGATTTTCTGTGCCTTGTGTCGTCTTTGAATGCTTCAGCTTTTTAATTAAAACAACCGAGGGGTTTTGCTCATCTTCTTTGAAATCATATGGCTTTTTTTTGTGTTTGAAATTTGTCCCTTTGACTGAATGAAAAACTGAACTGTGACCCTATTTAATCTCTTGGCTTTTTTTTNAAACAAACTTCCCAAAACTCAAATTCTAAAGTCATTCTGACTTCACATTACCTTTGGGGCTTTTCAGAGGGACCCAAAATTTTNTAATGAAAATGATTTTGTTCCCTCTCCTTATATAATGGGGTGGGGGTATAATTAATATAATACTAATCAATTAGACTTATTTGCTTGGGAAGAATTATCAAGTAAAAGTGAAACTAATTGGAGGCTGACTTGTCTTAGACTGAGTGGCTTAAAATGCTGACAATAATAGCAAGTGCTGCTTAACTATATGAAGTGATACTTCTATGTTATCGACAGATGACTGACAGATGATAAATATCAGTGGGTTATCCAGAAACTGTANGAAATGCTTAGAAATCTGGTAGGCCCTGGTATAACTTATCAGTTACAATTCAAATTATCTGAAATGTCACAGAAATAACCACTTTTCTACATCAATCACATGATAATGAACTCCCAATAAACCTTTAAGCATGGTCTTAACTCCTGAATGTCCTACAGATTTTTTTTTACTCCAATGTCTTTCTGAAAGTGTTGTGTTATAAGCATCTACTATAAAAACCGCCAGAGGATTTATGGAAAAGCTTGTAAACTATGGGTTTCTGGTAACTCAGAGGTCACACCAGTGGGGGTAGGTGAGACCCTCCAGAGCCCTGTGGAAAGCTAAGCGACCAGGAGGCAGCAGGCCTGGGCTGGACAGAGCAAGACTCCAAGAACTGTCAGGGTAACTATGCTTATGACCTTGTTTGAAATACTTCTGGTACTTCAATGTTTTGTTGTCCAGATTTCAAGTGTCCCNTTTTCTCTCAAGGCCTGCAACTTCACAGCACTTTAGAAAAGTAAGCTTTTATAAACAAAAGGAGGCATCATTTTTTCTCTCTGAATTCATCCCCTTCTGTCTGAATTCACAATCCACAAGCTCTCATTGTGCACTCTTCATTTTCACAACACTAAGCTCAGGAAAGCCCGTTTTCCTTCTAACAGGTCGCAGTGTGTGAGGCTTTGTCTTGAGGTCTTGGCCTGGAATAAATTTTAAAAGTCTTCTGAGGTTCCTTNCATATTACCAGAGAGCCTGAAGAAACCTGGCTGACTCTACAAAGCCAATGAAGCCTGTTGGATAACGTCAGAGCTCTGGCTAGAATGTCCTGTTTGAGAATAAGCACAGAGCTGGTTTTTCTGATGCACTTCTGTGAATACCCAGGCCAACTTTAAATAGACTAAACTTACTTTACAAGCAAGTTAGTTTTACTGTGATTGTCTCTGGTAAGAAATGTTGATGGTAACAGAAAAAATTATACTTCTGTAGAGAACTATGCTGCACCCATTGTCAGACTCTCATCCGTCTTCAAGGTTTCATAAGCTATCTGTAAGCCTGACTGGATCCTATACTTCNCTAGTTTTCCTCCAATACCTGGCCAGCATTTTCCAAACTGACATTCCCAATTTTCTGAAAGTGNCTTTCCTCCAATTTCTCCAAGCTGAAGCCTTAATGTGAACCTCAGGGAGATAGCTACCAGTCACACATGAATACATCTGCTGCTATGCAGCTTACTCCAAAGTTTGCTAGAACATCAGATAGTGTCACCAAACATTCAAACTGGAAGCCAGGGCAGTGCATCCATTGAGAGCGCTGTCCTTATCACACCATCTGAAGACTCAAGCACCAGTCCAGAAACNCAACTGACTGCAAGTAGTTTACAGCATTTGTTCCAAACACTTTGAACTGTCCCTTCAATACCTGATGGCTAATGTCACAAACTGGGTAGAGCAGTGGTTCTCAACCTGTGGTCATGGTCCCCTTGGGGGTCAAACGACCCTTCAATGGTGGTCACCTGAGACCATTGGAAAACACAGATATTTATATTAAGATTCATAACAGCAAAATTACAGTTCTGAATTAATAACGAAAACGACTATGGTTGGGGGTCAGTACAACATGAGGATCTGTATTAAAGGGTCCAAGCATTAGGAAGGGTGAGAATCACTGNGGTAGAGGCTTAAGTGTTTTGATACCTCCTGAAAAGAAATGTTCTCATGTTCATCGTGTACCAAGTGATCATGGGGGGTCCCAGTGTGAAAAGCACTAATACAAGGTATCAGGGTGATTTTCCACCAGGTCTCAGAACCATCCTGCNATCTGCTTCCAAAGACAACATGCCCAAACACTGAACCTAGGAACCTGGCTTCCTGAAAAGACAATGACAAATACTGCACTTGAACCTCACTNGAAGGAGCCTTACCTGTTACAAGAGCCTATAGACTCCTTAGCCAGAATTTCAAGAGGCACCACATGGCCTTGGACGACTTACGAGGCATCATGCTGTGCACCTATCTCAATCACTCGGGAAAACNGAAGCCCTGATGCACAATATCTGGAAAAAGGCAAACTGGCCTGGACAGGTGAAGCCTGGATCTAACTATAGCCCACTTGACCTTCTCAGTTGGTTCAAGCTGGATAAGTGGACACCCTGACTTCACAGCACTCCTGGACGCTGCTTAATGCCTCCTGGCAGGAATGCTCACACTCTCTCATGCGGGTTCCATCCTCATGAGTCTTAAAGCCTTTAAATGTCCACTGACTTGGCAAACAGTCTCCACAGGAATCAAACAACAATAACTG
>LZPO01117033.1:207372-223660 GCA_001675575.1 Neotoma lepida
AACCACTCAATTCCATTAAGCGCTGGGGAATTGGCATACCAAAAGAGACTGGCATGCTTAAAGTCGTGCTTTAGGAAGAGTAATCCAACTGTAATCACACTTTGGGGACTCAGACATGTTTTCTATACTCTTAATTTGTCAGCAAAGTGAGGAAAAAATTGCTTACTGTGACCCCGAGAGCACCTGTCATTTCTTGCAGCTTGTCAAGACCCTTAAAGGTTAGACCTGCATCTGGGGAGATAGCTCGGTGGATAAAGCCTCTGCCGTGCAAGTCTAAGGACTGGAGTTCCAATCGTCAGGACCCACATTAAAGTGGGGTGGGCAAAGGGGCCCACCTGTAATAACAACACTCGGGAGGTGGAGACGGAGATTCCCCGGGGCAGGCTGATTCCATGGACNGGACAAATTAAAATCTCAGGTTTGGGCCAGGGACCTTGCCTTTGTAAACAAAGTAGAAAACTATGCAGGAAGACAGGAGACCTCAACCTCTGTCCAGAAGCATGCACACGTGTAAATATGTGCACACACATAACCAAAAAAATAGAACTACATTTTACACAGCTGTCAACTACCACAAGAACAAGACTACCATCTTGTACACATTTAATAAACATTAAAATTCCAGATCCAAGGTGGAAAGATAGTTCACCCAAGACACGGAATCCACTTCATTGTTTTACATGATACTTCAAGGCCAGTATTTCCTAACTCACATGAGGAACAGTCTTTGTATTTTTGCATCTTAGTGGCATTTTTCCAGGGATCATTTCTTTACCTTCTTGGAAAACAAACAAACAAACAAACAAACCCACTCTATCTTTCATTTCACCCCAAACTACACAGTACACAAGTTTCACCTATTCTCAAATCCTTCCCTAGAAGCAATTTCTAGAGCTAAAGGGCTACGGCACCTGGAACCTTGATCAAGTATAGAGATACACTGATCTGAGTTGGGTAAATATTTTTTCCAAATCTCCTTTGGTTAACTGGCAAGGGCTGGTTGAAGAAATTGTTCCTGATTCACTGGGTACAACCACTTCTTATAGTTCTCCAAACTTTCAGGCATGTAAGAATTTCATCTTATTCCACTAACTCAAACCACTTCTGAGTAAAAGCATATTGTCCCATGGTTCCATCAGCTCATGATTTTCNAAGGAGCCTGATCCTGCCTTTGCACATCATAATGAGAAATGTCAACCAACGTCTTCAGAGAGGTTTGGGCCNTCNGGCCTCCAAAAAGAGCTGACCATGCCAATNANTTCTTTCAGAACTCAGTATTTCTGCAATANTGGAGANTGAACCTGTGGCCTCACATATGCCAGGCAAACGCTCTACCACTGAGCTACACCCCAGCTTTTCCCTCAAGTGCTTGAGCTATGGCTGAAAAGCAGCATANTGGAACTTCTTGACTAACAAGGAGACCCAAGCGGTGTCCATGTTGACTAGACTCATGACCATTTCACATAGTTTACCATCACAGTCAGTCATGGGTGTTTATTTTCATGAAATCCCAAAACAAGACTACATATTTACTTTTTACAAGCACAACTCCAATGACCCTTTTATTTGCTACCTATAAAACATCCGTTCACTCACCACACATATATTACAAGGATGTGAGCCTTTGTCTTCATGAGATTCAAAAACAAACCTAAGCAAATAAGCACATAAAAGCAAGGCTCCAGTGAGTCTTTCCTTTGCCACAGACAACACACTGGAAAAGCAGCCCTAGAGAGAACATCAGACACTCACCCTCAAGAAGTTCAGCCACATGTCCGATAAATATTGTTTGTCATTAAGTCCTAAGCTGTCCATCACAAAGATAAGGAAATACGTTATGTTTTTGCCCTCCTGTAGATTCCAGCCCAGGGCTAGGTTGCTACAAGAAAGCACAATTACTGTACAGTAAGTACTATGACTGAGGAGAACTAGGTACTATGCAGACACAGATATAAGACAGGTAGCATAGGATTTCTGGGCCCTAATAATTACAGGCTGGAATGTCCAAGTAGGTAGCTACAACTCACAGGTGGCTTTTCAAATTAAATTAAAATTTCCATTGGTCTAGTTTCTTAAACTGTGGGCCTAGGGTAGAGAATTGGTTCAGACAACTAAGTTTGGGGTATCACAAAAAAAAAAAAAAAAAAAAAAAAAAAGATGATCTGAAATAGTTCAGGTTTCTAAATGGACAATCACCTAAAACTAATACAAAAATCAAATATANAATGTGTTTCAGACAGTGTTTACAGTGTTATCATGTGACTTCACTTCAGCCTTGGTTCTGAACACACAGTGTGTCCACTTGGCACTACACAGGTGGACATGTCATGCAATGTCATGTGACACCACCTTAAACAGCTCCACCCAGATGCAAGACCAGGTGTCGTCATGGGTGGCAGTGTTTTTCCGAAGAGTTCTGCTCTTACAGAAATATAATGGTTCAATTACAGAAAACAAAGGCTTTTAATAAGTTTCCATTGTTGTTCCTCAGCANAGAAGCATCAAATTAGCATGTTTTAGAATTAGATTTTGTTAGAATGTTGATTTTGCTAATTGCTGTTTGTGTTCTAAATTAAAAAAAAAATCACTAGCTGGGCATGGTAGCACATTCCTTAGCCCCAGTACTTGGGAGACAGAGGCAAGCAGATCTCAGTGAGTTCAAAGCTAGCCTGATCTACATAGTGAGCTCCATTCCAGGACAACCAGAGCTACNCAGTGAGACCCTGTCTCAAAATATAATTTTCTCTAAATCAAAAATTATGGGTGCTAAAGAAATGACTCAGCAGTTATGAGCCCTGGCTACTCTGGTACCCAGGTTCCCATCATCCACATGACAGCTCCAGTTCCTGAAACTCTGGTTCCAGGGGATCCAACACCCTCTTCTGGCCTCCACAGATCTGAGGCACATACATACAGGCAGGCAAAATACTCATGCATGTAAAACAAAAATAAATCTTTTTTTAAATCATAATTAATTCTGGTTTTAGATTAGGGCAGAACTTCCAACAACTTCTGAAAGGTTATGTATATTTATTATGTATACTTATNATGTTTATATTTATATTCATACAAAACAGCATTGTCAGCACTGTAGATCAATTCTGCAAAATGTTGAAGATGATCCTGTAGTATCAAATGTTCATCCAACTTAAATGTAAAAATAAACAATCACCTCTCTATCACACAAATTTATTTTCATCTTTAATAGTAAAATTATATGTATACCAAAGAATTGTTCTAAAATATATTATTTATGGTCAATAAATGTTTGATTTGTATGCCTGTTTTATATACATGGGATTGTGTAATATGCCCTGTTTTGGCTCTATCTGAATGTTCAAAGGGTCAATTTACATGTGGCTAATGCCACCGTAACTAGAAGGACATTTCACCTATGGACATTCTCCTAATCTGCACTGAAGGAAAAACAGTTCCGCTCACTCCTCAGAAAACACACAACTTACAGATACCTGAAATGAAGGCTGATGTGCCAAGCAAGCCTGCAGCAGTGTAATTATAAATAATTAAGAGAACAGTATGACTAAAAGCAACCAGACCCTTAAAGGGTTTTAACAGAGAGACGGAGTGAAGGTGATTCCGTCAACTCAAGCTCACAAGTATGTATTTCAAACCTGGGATTGTTATAAGCAAAACTGCAACAATATAATCATTGCTTTTTTTTTTTTAAAGGCCTTGCTACTGGGATCCTGGAAATAAATCCAATGAATAGTGCACCGTGTACTAAATCCACAGAAGAGACAATAAACACTTCCGTTGTGTGCCATGAGTCAATCTTTGAGCCCTAAGCAGTCCCTAACAAATGAAAGCATTACCAAAAAACCGCATCATATCTACGTTCAAATGAAAGCCGGATGGTTTGCATCATCAAAATGTAGAAAGCTGGAATCCTGCTATTTCCAAGTCGCCGCTTTCCCTCCAGACTGTGTCCTACGCCACCTGCTCTTCTGCCACGCAGTCAACTTAAACAGTGCAGGAGACTCATAGCTGACAAATGTCAAAGCAAGAGTCAACTGCAACTAAAGTATCTGATGGATGTCTCCACTCAGGAACACACTTCAGAAGAATTTCAAAGGCACTCTCCTACGCTATGCTAGTGCTACAATATACCTAACACTATATACCCGGAACACGCACCAAGTTACAATCCTACCAAAATAGNATGCTGATACCTGTAATAACATTGTCACAGAACAGACTTCGAATCCCATAGGCCTACCCAGCATCCGGATGAAGTGAACCTACCTCACATCTATAGCTACGAACCGGTCCATTTAATTCATGCGGTTCTGCACCGGTCCATTTAATTCATGCGGTTCTGCACCGGACAGGTCTCAGCTCCCACCCTCCTGCAACTTCCCAATGCGAATAAGAACGAAGGAATCTCAGAGCAGCAACGCCAGGCAGAGGCAGCTTAGTTTGGAACACGCGTGGCCAAGGATCTTAATGATCTAAGTCAGAAGGGGAGGCGAGGGAGAACCTCAAGAGGCCCGGGTGGAGAAACCCACCAGGGCGAGCAGTCCCACGCGTGGGAGATCCTCCGGGCGTCCACGAAGCACGAGTCCCATCTCAGCCGGAGAGCAACCGACACGAGCACCTACCTCCCCACCCGCGGGGCCGCGTCCTGGGAGGCCTCTGGACGCCTCAGTGCGGCCCGGCCTCCCGACCTCCCGGGCCCCGCCACCCCACAGCGTCCCGCCACCTGCCTGCTCCGGGTCCCCGCGGAGCGCCGGCTGCGGACGCGGGGCACAGAGGCGAGGCGCAGGGGCGCGCTCCCGCCCTCCCGCAGGGGGTCCCGTGGCCGCTGCGGAGCCTCCAGCCGGGCCGCTGCAATCCGCCGCCTTCCACGCCGCGCGCGCCGGAACCGGGCCCCACGCGCGGGTCGGCGCGCGCGCAGTGCAGCCGCCCGGGCTGCGCGCAGGCCTCGGCCCTCGGCCCCGCGCACGCGCCTGCGTTCGCTGGCCTCCCGCTTGCGCCCCTGCGCCCCTCAACAGGAGGGAGGTCTGCGGGCGGCTGCACCTGCCGTCTGCGGGCTCGCGGTGTCTGGAGGGCTTCCCGGGAGGCCTTGCCGTGCNGTGGACACGTGGGGATCTGTCCAGCGCAGCAGAAACAGGCTTTAAAGAAACCTTGGCCGGCCCAGGCGGTGATTTGGGGCTGCAGCAGGCATACCCTCTTCTGGCAAACTTTTAGTTTGTTGGCCCAGTTTGGCCTCCCTTGCTCCCTAGCATCCTGGGCTGGAAGACACCACCCCCTCACCCCACCCCCATCCCTGCCTGCAGCATCTTGTAGCCAGAGACCGCATCTTACCCTTTTTAGATAGTGTGGCCATGCATGGTCTCAGGTAGACCCATCAATCACCTGTTCCCAGGTCCTGCTGTGAAAACCCTTCTCAATATCCCCGTTCAGAAATTACAAAGGAAGTGTGTCAACCAAAGGAAGAAGTGACTAGTCACAGTGGAAACTTATGTTCCTTGCTTTCCCTCCTCACCTGCCTTCTATTCCCGTCGCATCCATCTTCCCATAACCAAAAGGAAGTGAAACTGACCCCTAACCGATGTGGACGCTGACATTCTGTTGCTTTCCTGTGCTACAGGAAGGTGCTGGCCTTTTGTTAGGGAGACCTAATGTGATCGTGAAGTTTATAACCTTGGGTTAAGAGTGTCACACCACAGCCATGCTCTAGGAGGCCTCACAAAGTATGATACTGTTGATGTGTTTCCCTATCATACTGTAACATGTTGAGAGACTAGGTGAATGGATGTCCATCGGAATCCCTGCAGGATTAGAGGTAAATGCGCGGCACACACCAGAGCACCTTTTTCAGTTAGAACTATCGGTTCTAGGGACTAGAAAAACAAAAATACCTTCTAGTTGCTTGAGCCCTTACAACATTCTCCCACCAAGTGGCTCCGGTTGGACACTTCTAGGAAGAAGGGACTGACTCACTACCTCTATAGTGACTAGCCTTTTGGAAAACATCCTTCCTTGGGAGCTAAAATCCAGGGTTGTTTCTGCCCAGGGAGCTCAAAGAACACACAACTCCATCTCAAGGTATAACGATGAGCACACTCTGTCTCTCAGGCTGCTCACCTATGGCACGGTTGCAACCCCACTCACCAGCNTGTTGAAGGACTCTTTAGGGTGCATCCTGGCTTGTCTTGAGCCCTCTTGAATGTGATGCTCCAGAATGAGAGAGTGACCTGATGAGTGCAGAGTGGAGAGAGCCCGCCACCTCCTTCAACCTCTCGAGCTTCTACTAACAGTCCAAGATATGAAAAGAGTCGTTTGAGGCAGTCACACCACAATGGAGAATTGGGTGGGGCACAGGGCCAACTAAAACTCAGGGTGCTTATGCAGTATTAAATTCCACCACCATCCCACGCCCCTGGGCAGCCGCCAGTTTCTCTTTCCCTGCAGACTCTGTGCCTGCATGCACTCGAGGATGGTAATGTAATACAGATGCTTCTCCCTGCCTTGGAGGACTCCGACTCCCTTTCCCTGTTTTTATCACACCCAATTCTTGCCTAACCCACCCACCTCCTCAGCTGTCTAAAAGAGAAAGCAGTTTGCCTGTAGCTGGCTCTAAGTGCCTTTAAATGAGTCCTGTTGCCATTGAAACAGGGAAACACATGAAGATGTTGTAACAGGAGTGACTAGTGACATTTCCAAGCTACACAGTTTACTTTTATTGCTTTTTGTTTTTTATAATTATCCACCAAGATAACCACTATTAGTAGGTGATGGGGTGTGGCTAGCTGAGTGGTTCTAAGAGATAATAAAGGTCTCTGTTAGAACCAGACAGACTAGTGTCTCCTTCAGCTACACCCAAAATACACAGTACATAGGCAAATTCCCAGGACACCAAGTCACCAGGGAGAGTCTTCCACTCACTTAGTTGCCTTTATTCCAAAAATTGAAACTACTCCCTACCCAGCCATCAAGAACACAAGCCCTTATTGGAGTCCTGTTCCCTGGAACATATACACGCCTGCATTGCACAAATTTTGCAGCTAGGTCTTGCCAATGAAATGGGACAATGATAAGGGGCCAGAATTTGGAGCTTGAATTAGCCATTGGAATGGCTAGGCACTTGGAATATGAGCCATTCCAGGTGCTGAGATTCCACTACATCTGAAGGCACAAGGTTCCTGAATAATGTCACAATGAACCAAAGTGCCAGGAGGAGATGGCATCTATCAGTGGTCAGTACCACAGAGAGAAGAAAAGGTGTGGCCAACTGTTCACTCTACAGAACTCGGCCTTTAAGATCTTGTCTTCGCCTTACCAATGAAGCGGAAATAGAAGATTCACACCACGTCTGATCTGAAAGTCTCTCGAGCCACCATTTGGCATCACCTACCTAGAATGTCCTTGTGGGCATAAGGGCCCAAAGATGGCTGAAGAGATGAGCAGGGATCACTCAGAAATTCAGACTCGGGGAAGCTCTGTCACCAGCTGCTGGACCTCATACCATAAGGAGGGAAGTAGAGGAAGTAAGCAAAAGAAGTCAGAGTCACTGCTCTTCCTCACACTGTGCATTGGGCAGGCTATCATTCATAAAGAAGGAAGAGAGATTCACTTTCCCAAAGTGAGTACATACGACCAAGGCCTGAGGACCACGGGAGACAGTCTTCTGGCAGAGCCAGGCAGATGGGAGCCCTGCCAGCAGGAACGGTTACAACACTTAGCCGAACTCATAAAGTCTTCCTCTCTATTGTATGCACAGGCGACGTGACTGTCCACATGCAACACCCAGAAGACATCAGCAAATTGTTAGAAGCAATTAGTTCAGCAAGGCTGCCAAATACAAGATCAATTTATAAAATCCAATAGTCTATGTCAGCAGCAAACAACTAGGAAGCAGACAGAGAGACACTTCTCAGGCTTGTGGCAAACCCTGACCAGGCAACATCCGGGGATTAACTTAAGAACTTTTCAGAACTTTATGGAGAAGATCTTAAAATGCTATTGGAGGACATAAAAGAAGACAGACCAGATGAAGAAATATGCCATGGAGAGGATGGTTTTGCACTGTAAAAATGTCAAGTTGATCACTAGATCCGATGTTTTGTTATAACTAAAACTTTAAGGCGCTCAATAAACATAAAATATGTGAGGACGAACATAACATTAAATAGGGCAGATCTCTAAAAGCAAAGACAAAGTGGGGAGTCTTGCTCTACCAGATATTATGTCTTTACGATATCATAATAAACATAATCAATGCTGCTCTAGGAATAAACAGAGAAGTGACCTAGAATGTAGACCCCCTGGATGAGCAAGCCCTTGATATGCATAAAAGTGGTGCCACAAATCNATGAAAAAACGTATCGATTATTTATGGGATGTTGTTGGGGAAACAGGCTTAGTTAATATTGGAAACAAAAAAATCATGCATCATACACAAAGAGCAACTCTGAGTAAAGACAAATGAAAAAGAAAAAAATGTGAGAGATAGTTTGAATGTACAGTAAGAATGTATTTCATAACACACAGCTAAAGTACTGGAGATGGAGCTCAGGGGTAGAGAGGGTGTCTCACGTGCTTGAGCGGGCTAAGTTTAACACCAAAAATGGTGGCAGAAATGCGACAGAAAAACTTCATCTGTTCTTATCGAAACTAGGACTAACAAGGAACCACAGTTAAATCCTTACAAAATTCTTCCTCCAAGTGGCCATAGTTGAACACCACCAATAAAAAGGAAGTAGAGAGATGACAGCTCAGCAGTTAAGAGTGTGGACCACTCTTGCAGAGGACCTGAGTTTGGTCCCTGAACCCAGGTAAGATCAGTTTACACTCACCTGTAACTCCAACTCCAGCAGATCCAGTGCCCTCTTCTGGCCTTTGTGGGCACTACACTCACGCACATTCCCAAATGGAGGTAACATTTAAACATACTATTTTTTAAAGAGAAAAGTTTTAAAGCCATAACAAATTGGGAGAAGATATGTGAGATGTTTAAACACAACTAGGAATTAGTATCTAAACCACATCATCAAAAGTCAGCCAAAAAATAATATAAAACTGAAAAAAGGCTAACAGTAGGCAGTTCATGGGGGGTGGGGATGCCTTGGTTTCTTTCCCTGTTGCTGTGATTAAAAATACTGTGACAAACACAACTAAAGGGGAAAAGGAGTTATTTTAGCTCACATTTCAAAGATACAGCCCATCACCAGAGGGAAGTCAGGGCAGCAGGGGCTTGAAGCAGCTGATCACATGACATCCACGGTCAGGAAGCAGAGAGAGATGAATGCTGGAGCTCTGTGCACTTTCTCTGTTTTAGGATCCACTGCCTAGAGAGTGGCTCTGCCCATAGTTAGATGGGTCCTCCACATCACTAACATAATCACGATAATTCCCTGTAGGCATGCCCAGAGGCCTAGCCAAGCACTTCTACGTGTTGTCAGGTTGACAATTAGCACAGTGCGCTGCTAGTTTAATGTCAACTTTGACACAAGCTAGAGTCATCAGAGAGGAGGGAGCCTCCTTTGAGAAAATGCCTCTGTAAGATCGGCTGTAGGCAAGCCTATAGGGCATTTTCTTAATTAGTGATACATGGGGGAGGGCCCAGCCCATGGTGGGTGGTGCCATCCCTGGGCTGGTGGTCCTGGGTTCTATAAGAAAGCAGGCTGAGCAAGCCATGAGGAAAAAGGCAGTAGGCAGTGCCTCTCCATGGCCTCTGCATCAGCTCCTGCCTCCAGCATCCTGCCCTGCTTGAGTTCCTGACCTCACTGCTTTTGATGATGAACTGTTCTATGAAAGTGCAAATGAAATAAGCCTTCCTCTCCAAGCTGCTTTTGGTCATGGTTTTTCATCACAGCGATAGTAATCCTAACTAGGACATATAGACTATCCAAACTGTTGGGAAGGAAAACCCAGAACGATGAGCAAGCAGAGAGGAGAAGGGCAAGAAATAAACACCATCACAAAACTTCCAGGAAAATGGATGGACTTAGAATGTACAATATTAAGCAAGGTTACCCAGTCTCAGAAAAAAAACTGCATGTTCTCTCTTATATGTGGATTCTGGCCTATAATGTATGCATGTATGTGTGTCAACAAATGAACTTGTGGGCATAGTATATATAGAAAGCACAACAAGAAAGAGTAGTATCAGAGCATAAGGAAGGGCCAAACACAGATAAAGGACATGTGAGTCATGAAAGATTATACAAAGCTAATTATTTTTCTAGTTTTGACTCTGTTGTGTATTTTTCAGTGGTGTGTGTGTGTGTGGTGTGTGTGGTGTGTGTGTGTGTGTGTGTGTGCGCGCGCGCGTGTGTTGGATAAGTGCATACAAATATAATTGATAGTAAAAGAGTAAAATCTATAGCAAATCTCCAGGGCTTTAGCACGGCTGTTCTCATTGGATAGAAGTGGTGNATCTAGGCTTTTCCCATCAGAGGTAAAAAGTCATGAAGATAATCCCAAACATTGGCAGGGATATGGGAAAATGGGAAACCTCCTACTCTATTGATGGGGACTTAATGTGAGAGATACATTCTGTAGCATAGTCTTGCAGCACTTAGTGAAAAGTGTAGTCAGGATGCTTTGTGGCTCAGCAAGCACCCTCCCATGTNCCCTACATCAGTCCCCTAAGCATCATCTCCACAAGGTTTCCAGGAAGCCAATCTCTCNCCAGGTGATCTTATCTAAACTATGCCTCTAAATACCATCTCTTTTCCTGATCGCAAACACATATTTTCATCTCTGTTCTTCAGATATATATCCAACTGCTTCCTCAATATCAACTCTGTGATACGTCCAATATAACATGTACAAAATGGAACCCTTCCCCATGACCTTGCCTATGTAGATAACGACAACTATATATTCTTCCCTTTGCTCTCTGGGGTCATCCTGTCCAGATTCCCCAAATGAAAAACCCAGTCTCATTCTTTAAAACATTTATATCATTTATTGATTTGTATCATTCCTTGATGCCATGGAAATCTTTTTCAACCAACAGCCATTGAGACCCCAGCAGCTTCCTACTGCATCTACTAGGCTTGCCTNTTTCTGACCCAAATCCTCTCTCAAGGTTGCACGTGCAGACTCCCTGTTGAAGTAGACTCTAANCTGAAAAGGCCTCAGGTGGCCCACACGGCTTCCCAATAAGAACAGATGAATTTTTTTCAAACCCAATGTCTCAGTTAGGGTTTCCATTGCTGTGAAGAGACACCATCACCATGGCAACTCTTATAAAGAAAGCATTTAATTGGGGTGGCTTGCTTATAGTTTCAGAGGTTCAGCCCATTAGCATCATGGCGGGGAGCATGGCAGATGTGGTGCTGGAGCTGAGTGCTACATCTTGCAGGCAACAGGAAGTCAACTGACACACTTGGTGGTATCCTGAGCATAGGAAACCTCAAAGCCCACCCTCACAGGGACACACCTCCTCCAACAAGGCCACACCCACTCTAACAAAGCCACACCTCCTAATAGTGCCACTCCCTATGAGATTATGGGGGCCAATTACGTTCACACTACCACACCCAACTTGCTGCTAACAGGGACATGGCTGGCATCACTGCCAAAGACCAGACAGAACAACCACTTTCAAAGGCCATTTTATATGCCAACACAAAGGAGGGACAACAGNCATGTTTCTTAGCGTTAGAATCAGAACTGCCACTGTGGCACAGGAATTTTTTTTTTCAGGAATTGGAGAGATGGCTTAGTTAAAGAAACACCTTCCACACAGGCATGAGGGCCTGAGCTCAGATCCCCAGCCCCATATAAGAAACTGGCTTTGACAAATGGGCCTATAATCCAGCACTGGGGAGGCAGAGACAGGGAGATCCCCGGGGTTCCATCCTTATTAAACAAGGCCAGCCATCCTTATTAAAATCAGTGAGTTCCAGGTTCAGTGAAGGACACAGTCCCAAAAAAAGTGGGGAGTGATTGAGGAAGACACCCAACATTGACCTCTGACCTCCACAAACATACACATAAAGAACTACAGTTTTCATGTCAGCTATTTAAATTTCTAGCCACCAANATACATCTAGAAACATCTCTGGCACACACAAATAGCATGAAGCCACTTTCCATGAGGATTTTAGTTCAGTGGTCTCCTTTCTACCGTTGAAACTGACATTAACTAGACCTCTTTATAGAGCTATCATTTTACAGAAGAGGCAAAGCATGAAGAAATACCATTAAAAAATCATAAAGATGCAATCAACNAAATTCATACATGGGAACTATTACAGAATCAAGAACTCATTCCTACAACCAACCAAAGAGCTCAGGGAAACTGCCACAGAGCAGAAGAGTTCAGAGCCCTATCCACAGCCTCGTGTGCAGATCTTGTCTGGATCTAGAGTCAAACAAATACATATTAGAAAAACTCTTGAGCCAGGCACAATGCCTCATGTCTATAATCCTAGCACCAGGGAGGCTGAGGCAGGAGACTTTCCATGAGTCTCAGGCTGGGCTACATCTGTCTCTTATACACATCTAGATGTGTATAAGAGACAGGTCTAATAAAGAGATGAACAGCCAATAGCAAGGCAGGAGAGGGATAGGCAGGGCTGCCAGGCAGAGAGAATAAATAGAAGGAGAAAAAGAGAAGGGGGAGGGAGGGAGGGGAATGAAGGGAGGGAGGGAGGAAGGAAAGAATATTCATAAGACCACTGGAGAAAATTTAACCCGTGGAAGGGAAGACAGATGAACAATAATTATAAAATAGTAATAATTGATGTTGAATGATGAGTGGGCCACCCTTTCTTCTTTTGTTGTATGAACTCTTCTATACTAAAAATGTTTTGTTTTTGTTTTGTTTCAAACGAGCTCCAAGAGGGCAAGAATTTTATTGGACCTCTGTCACTGCTATATCACAAATCCCNGAAACAGTCTCTGGCATAGAACAAACTCAGGAAATATGAGCTGATGGAAGGGATCAGTCTCTTTAATCCCAATCAAGATAGATTATTCCAACCAAGGCCTCAAGAAACCATAGTGCTTGCCTTCCTTCCATGGGCATACACACACGCTTGATAGTGCAAGGACTTTGTATATCCCCAAAGTGTCTTTTTATTAGCTGATTCCAAACCAATGCAGTTCCACCTGGGTCATGATAACCATCAAATGGCTTTACTAACATTGTGATTAGGAGTTGAGAGAATATCAGACCCTCCTGGAGTTACAATGAGGTTGCACCTGTCAACAGCCATCCAGCGACTCACCTAACCAAAGAAAGCCATTGACAGACCAATTAGCTGGTTCTGAGTCACGAGAAAGCCTCCTTTGTGACAAAAACAGCATTGATAATGTGACTCTGGCATCCCTCATCTAAGCATAATTGAGACTGCAGGGAACAATCAGGGGAAGAAGAAATGTGAACTGCTATTTTAGATTCATGTGGAGTTCAACACAAGAGTAAGAAGTTATTATAGCCTGCTTTTAAAGGCCCACCAAAATACAGTGTGCAATCTCTTTCATAATCAAGATAATCAGGACCTTAAGGCCTTGAATAGCACTTAGAAATTGCTAACCTGGGTCCAGCAAATTACCAGAAATACGTTGAGTGCCTCCAACTCCANGGATAATGTAGAAGCTGTGAGAAGGTCTAATTTAGCTCACTCTAGCTTTCCAGTAAAGGAGGGAGANGACCGTAACCACGGACCACCATGGGCAGCTGGAACAGGAGGCCCAGGATCATCTCTCCCTAGCTCTGCCATCCCTGTCGTGTCTCTTAATGTCCCTAAACCCCAGTCTGCTCCTTTGTAAAATCAGATTAAAGGATCCTTGTGCTTCCTGGTGTGGTTCACTACGCACAGGGCTCAACTCAGTGTGATATTCATTAACTCCTGATTGGTCAAAGACACAAGGGCCGGACCAGAAAGCCAGACATCCACCGAAGAAATGAGCTAGCCCTCAGGACTTTCCAAGAAGAGACTTTCCGCCTGGTAGATTGATGCTCAGGAAATGTTTCATACAGGGACGTCCTGAGCTCCTGGGGAACATGAAGAGACGCAGTCAGGCAAATAGGAGCTAGCTGTCCTGGAGGCTTTGTATATGCTGTGGGTTGTATTTTCCTTCTCTAGACCTTTATGAATGAAACATCATTCAGGCTTCATTCTTCCATTTGGAGAAATCAAGGTATAGAATGGGGCTCACTATGTTTTCCCATTCAACAGCCCCTTTCACTCCTACATTCAGTTAGACAACCCGTGGAGAGTCATAGGTCCAGTTTAAGAAACGGGGCAGGGAGAAAGTCAGGCATTTCACCCAAGAGCACACACTAGGAAGCAGAGTCAGGATTTGAAACCTGAATTGCCTTGATCCAGAGGTAAAACTTTTTTAAAAGATTTATTTATTTTTATTTTATGCATANGAGTGCTTTGCCTGCATATATGTTTATGAATTATGTGTGTGCTTTGTGCTAGCAGAGGTCTGAAGAGGGCATCAAATCCCCTGGAACTGGAGTTACAGATGATTGTGAGCCACCGTGTGGGGACTAGGAACCAAACTCTGGTCCTCTGAAAGAATAGCAAGTGCTCTTAACCTCTTAATCTCTGGTACCTCTCAAGCCCCCAGAGATTAAACTCCTAACCATGATGCTTTGCAGGAAAGAAAGCTGGAAGACAGAAGGAAGTTCAAAATGTATTTAGGAGTTTATGGAAGAGTCCTGGTCCATTCTGGCTACTGGTAGAGACTAGTGCAGACTACGGGCTTATACACTAGAGACTTGTCTCTGGCCTGGAGGCTGGCAAGCCTAAGGTAGGGTACAAACAAATTCTGAGTCTCGAGAGGACCTTCATCCTAGTTTATAGATGACCATTATGGTAGTTTGAATGTAACTGGCCCCCATAATCTCATAGGGAGTGGCACTATTAGGAGGTGTGGCTTTATTGGAGTAGGTATGGCCTTGTTGAAGGAAGTGTGTCACTCTGGGGCAGACTCTGAGGTTTCCTATGCTCAGAATACTGCCCAGTGTTGGAGTCAACTTCCTGCTGCCTGCAAGCCAAGATGTAGCCAGCATCATGTCTGCCTACATCCTGCCATGCTCCTTGCTGTGATCCTCAGGAGATGGAGCTCTGTTGTCCTGTCTTTCTTGTCATCTCATTAGCCACGTGGCAGTATAACAAGAACACCCACATCAGTCTCTTAACGACTGGCCATTATATAATATAAACTAGTATATAATCTTCAAGATATGCACGTCCATTGGATAAAAGCATAGTCCTAGCAGAGAAGAACAGCCGTGCCACTTGCCAGAGTGATGTTACATCCATCAACATCCTCAGGGGCTTGCTGCCCCTGAGGTACCCTGCTCCATGTGGTACCCACACTTATGTTTCTCCAGCTTCACCCGTACCCTAACCTAGACTTTCCGTCAGAGAACCTCTCAAGTTCAGCTTATCAATGACATGCCACACACCTACTAAGAAGTTATATTTTCACCAGTTCAGAGGCGGCGTTACTAGCAGGGATGGAGGAGCATCTTTGCAGGCCATATCCAATGATATTATGCAATCTATAACGGCTCCGCTATAAAGTCGCCAGGCAAGCTCAGGGCTCAGCTGCAGAGGCAAATGGTCACTGAATCCTCAGCCCAGAAACCCTAAGGAGACCCAAAATAAAGTACAAAAGACCCAGAAAAGCCAACACATTATTTAGGAGAAAATAAACTGGGAGAATTGACACAGCCCAGCTTAAAATTTGACGACAGTAATTAAGATAAGCTAGAGTAATTAAGATAGTATGGAATTGGAAAAATGGACAAGTCAAGAAATATCTCAGAAGCACACCCACACCAACGTAGTCCCTGAATCTTTGACAAAGGAGAAAAGGCAACTCAATGGGGAGGAAATGATAGTTTTGCCTCANACCTTTCACGGAAATTAGCTAACAATAGAGCATAGAAATAAGTTAGGATTCAGAACTATACTACTTCCAGAGGACAGCACAGGAAAAAAAATCCAGGTATTCTTGGATTCAATGATAACTTCTTAGACACAGTATCAAAGGCACAATCCATGAAAGCCAGAATTGGGCTGGACTTCACTGGAATTAATAATTTCTGCTCTATAAAATTCCATCTTCAGGGGTTTGGAGAGATGGCTCAGTGGTTAAAAGCACTTGCTCTTGTGGGCTAGGGTTTGGTTCCCAGCATCTACCTGGTGACTCACAGCCATCTGTACTTCTAGTGCCAAAGTATCTGACACCCTCTTCTGACCTCTACAGGTACCAGGCATGCATGTGGTACACAAACATACATGCAGGCAAAACACTCATGCACATAAAATGAAATAAGTAATTC
>LZPO01117033.1:240220-256428 GCA_001675575.1 Neotoma lepida
ATGTTTAAAGTGAATTTTATCCAAAGTAGCAGTATTTTCCATTCTCACCTGTGAGGGGTGTTTTGTTTGGTTGTTTTGTTTTAAGTATGTGAAACAAAACCCCTTTAAAAAGAAAGAAAAATGGANGTTGATCTTAATGCAAAATGAACGGCAACATATAAACAGCTTCCTGAACTGTTTGTATGAGATAAGAAACCCAGCCTGGAAAGTGTAGTGTTGACAGCTGAACTCCAGGCAAATACTGTGATTACAATCACTGGTTTAGAAATGCTCTCAGTCATTTAGCTCGAAGGTTTGTACACAGATAACTCACGTGGGACACTCAGATCCCAAAAGGAGCAGATTTGCATGAAGCATCCTTCAGAGGAGCTTTCTCTCCTATTCAGTTTGAGACTCAACATGTAAAGAAAGTCTCCAGGTTTACCCACCAGCCCAAGGAGGTGACAAATAAAACATCTCACTGCCTAACATAGCTCACCCCCAGGCACTGACTCAGCTCGGCTTCCCTTGAGTTCTGCTTCAAATAAACAGATCAGGGAACTTTATTAATGATGCACTCTGGGGCACCGGCTGTGAGCGGCACGGGGCTCTGCGCAGAGCCCTAGTACCCAGGCTCTCGCTTGTTCAAAGCAAGGGAGGTGGCTTCTCTGTCCTTTCTGCTTCAAAGGTGTCCTGGCTGCACAGACCTCAGTAAGTAAAAGGGAAGGTGGTAATGCCAACTCCAGTCTTAGCACCCTCAGGGGACACCCAACGTGAATTTTCGTTTTCTGTTATAAAAAGCTAAAAACTGACAATAAGCTAGTTGTCCAAAAATGAGGAATGGTTAGATATTAGCCCTCTGCAGAAAGATGGAGCCGTGGTGTTTAAGAGCAGAGAAATGTCAATGTGAAGCTTTAGAGAATCAGCCAGGCCCCAAGCATAGGGCCTTTCCATGCAGGTGGGGATGGCCAAAAAAACATACCAAGATGAATTCAAAGGGCTCAGAACATGCTATTGGTAGATATTTCCAGAAAATTTCAGAAAAGATTAGGCCTTGATAAATCATGAGTTTTCAGGTGACTTTTACCACAATAAGTGGTCTAGTATGGACTTAGGAGGAGTAATAAAGTGAATTGAGTGTTACCAGACCACTGATTGACTTAATCCCCCAAAGAGCCCAGTGAATCAAGTACCACTGTCTCCAGTGTAAAGATGGCCTCTGTCAGGCATGGTGGTGCACACTTATAATCCCAGCATTCAGGAGGCTGGGGCAGGAGAATCATATGTTTCAAGCTAGCCTTAGCTACATAGCACGAACCTATCTTTATTTTTTTTTTTAATTATCTTCCTCAGCAGAGTTAAATCGTTTTCTGACATTCCACTAACTCAGCCTGCATGGTTGTACACCTGTAATTCCCACCTACCCAGAAGGCTGAGGCAGGACTATGGTGAGNCCAAAACCAACCTGAGCTACATGGTGAGCCCTGTCTCCAAAAATAAAGGATTAATAATAATAATAATAATTTCCCCCAAGTCAACCCAACGTCTCCCTTTGCCAAGCTCTCACTCTCTAGGACATTTTAACATTACAACANGATGGTGTCCTCTACAAAGTTCACACTTGAAAACGTGCAATCAAGCTATAAATAATAATAATAATAACGTTTTAAGTAAGTTTCCAATTTCATGTTAGACGGTAGATTGGATGTGCCTGCTCTAGACTTCCCCGAAAGCAATGTTTAAAAGGAATTAGAGCCAGATGTAGTGGCACACACTTTTAATCCCAGCACTCAGGAGGCAGAGGCAGGGGATCTCTGTNAGTTCACAGCCAGCCTGATCTACATAGCAAGATCCAGGCCAGCCAGGAGTACACTGAGAGATGTTGATTCAAAAAAAGGGTGGGCGTGGGAAAGATTATGTTATGTGTTAGAATTATGTTCTTAGGAACAAAAACTCCACTGCCCAGGCTTTGCTTGTTTTCCTATAAGACGGTTCAATAGAAAGCCTCTCCCCAGAAGAGCATGACCCTGAGTCACTTCAGGTTCTAATGACAAGGCTTGAGCTTGTATGACAGTGAGTTTCCCCACTGTCCTCCTCCAGGCCAGGAAGAACATGCTTCCTCCTATCTGACTCCATTTTTTCTTTCTTTCTTTCTTCCTTCCTTCCTTCCTTCCATCCTTCCTTCCTTCTTTCTTTCTGTGGGGCAGGGAGAGGGGCTTTTTTCAAGACATGGTTTCTCTATATAACAGCCCCGGCTGTCCTGGAACTCACTCTGGAGACCAGGCTGGCCTCGAACTCAGAGATCTGCCAGCCTCCGAGTGCTGGCATTAAAGGCGAGCACCACCACTGCCCAGCTTCTGACTCCGTTTTTCTATTGTTGCTTTTCTTGTTTATCCTACTATTTTTGTTTGTCTTGCTCTGCTTTCATTTTTGAAGACAGCGTTTCACTCTGCAGCCCAGGCTAGCTTGGAACTCACTGTGCAACCAGCCTATCAATCCTCCTGCCCCAGCCTCCTGAATGGCAGGATTTCAGGCATGCACCCCTGTGCCCAGCATTTGGGTCTTCCTGCTAAAAGCAGACTGGAANCCTTAGCTAGTTTGCCCTTATTAAACTGTGAAGGTCATTTCTTTTCCAGAGTTTATAATCAGCAAGCCTGCACTTCCCTCCCACGGCGTCTTGCCAAGCCTTTTGCAATTATGGTTCATTTCTCTAGGTTTCTTATGGCAGGCATCTGAACAGAACTAAAGGATGAGCACGTGCAAAAATAATCTGCTTCCCAAGATAGTAAATGCTGAGAAGTTCTATATTAGAACACTCTCAGTGCTGACTGGCTGGGGNGTGATTAACCTAATAAGCTTAAAGATCCACTTACCATCCACATCTGTCAGGACGTGAGCAAAACACAAGTCCATAATCCGTCACACTGGGGCCCTTCAGAACTGTCCCACTGCTTACCAACAGCAAACACTTCAAAACTTAGGACAACAGGCATGTCTTCCTCTGCATTGTGGCACGGGCTCCTAGTCTAGGAGTGTGTACCATGGACTTCCAATTTGGACTGGAGTTGCCCAGATGGACTAGCCAGAGAGCCTTCTGTTCCTGGGTCCAAGGATTCTCCAAAGACTGTGAAGGTAGAAGATGGTGACAAGCTGAAACCATGGGGTGCACACCATCACACAGTGTCATTGTCAACAGCGTTGCCAAGAGTGGCATTCAATTTTTTAAGAAGCCCAAAGCAATTTTGCCAGGGTGTCAGCGGGGCAGCCAAAAATGTCCCATCCCTTTGCTGATTCAAAGCTCTACCTTCTGCGACCCTGGTGGGGAACTACACCTGGGACAGAGGTCAGCAGAGGAGCCAGCAAGTTCCAAGAAGCCCCAAAGCATGACTGAAGGTCTTTGTCGGCTCATGAAAGAACTAATTCCAGAAAGACAAAGATTCCAGCTGAACGAATCACCAAGCCATGCAGCTACGGACATGTCATTCAGGACAGAAGGCTCCCACAGGATANAGGAAGCAGATTCTGCTGAGCAAGAGAATGAGGAAAACATTCCCCAGGAGACCTCAAAATGGGACAAAAAGCCAANGTGCCATCAGTTAGACAATCAGGGCCATTGCTGCCAAACTACTCCTGAGTCAAAAGGCAAAGTGGACTTCCCTGAGCCCCTGGTAAAGGCCCACCAGCTTGCTTATGCCTATCTGCACACCAGCCTTTCCAGATACGAAGCAATTTTGCGCCTCGTCCAGCAGGCCAGCCACACCNGGGAGCTGTTACAGCCCATGCTCAGCTTCCTGCTGCTGTGCTTTGAGGAGGCCAGCCAACTTCTAGGAGAAATCTCTAAAGATGGAGAAGTGCTCCTCCAGGAAGTTAGAGGGGATCTGGCCTGGCCATTGGGGAAAGGCGAGCCCTGGGAACAGCCAGACCTCTTGCAACAGCTGCTGCAGTATACAGTCACCAAGCTGCAGGTGGTCCACAGCACGGTGGCTGCCCTCACTGGGAGCTTGCTGGAGGGNTCCAGCAGCTACCTCAGCTCCACTGCTAGCCACCTGGAGGGTAAGCTGAGCACCAAGAGAGGTATAGATGAAGGCCTCCTAAGAGCCCTGGGACAACTAGAGAGCCTGACCACTGGCCATGGTGACCCTGGGCTGCTGGGTCCACCCTTGTGCTCTGAGGACAGTGGCATCGGTGCTGACAATGAGTCTNTGCAGTCCATGGAGAAGCTGGGCAAGCAAACCAGCTGGGATTTTGCAGCAGNGGCTGGAGAATGGAAGCCAGGGACTGCACCNCAGATGGAAGCCAGNCTGGCAGGGCATGCCTGGCAGAAAGGTCCATATTGGACAAGTTCAGACAGACACCAAGACTGTCCACTGTCGAGGCCTGGGATAGCAAAGATTCAGCCTGCAGCACAGGCTAAAACCAGGAGCTCTAGTACCTCCAGCACGGGCCTAGAAGCTGTCACCTCCAGGCCTCCAGAGGCTGCCAAAAGCACTCTGCAGGATTCCCTGGGGGCTGAGACCCCTATGCAAACACATTTTTCTCAAAGTTCTGGCTTGGTGGATGCTTCATCCCTGAGTGAAGATGAAGACAGCAGCCCAGAGGAAGAAGATGAAGTTGGCAGCATGGATGTGTACACTGGACAACAGAAAGTATCCCCTTCAAGACCACGGTCCTCCCCTGCCACCCGGGAAAGCCTGTTCCAGCCGTATTCCAGGAAGCTTAGGGGCCCCCAAGCCCAGGAAATGGTTCTGAAGATGAAAGAGGCCATCAGTGAAAGGATCAAGTTTGTCCCTGTGCCTTCCAGACCCCAGGACTGGGCTGAGGAGGAGGAGGGGAGAACAATGGTCCCTCCAAGACCTAGCACAGCCATTGGCAGCAGAAGAGCCCCCGAGAGACAAAGGAGGTCACAATCAGAAGGATGTATTAAGAGCCATGTGGAAGACCCTACCCTCCAGGAACTGAGGAGGGTCCAGACAGACCTCAGTCGGAGGCTGGAGGTATTTTANGCCCTGGGTGCCACACGTCAGGGGCAGAACAGGGAACAACTTCTGCCATCCAGGGCATCAGTGCTGTGGCCCCCTTCCAACTGCAGGGTGAGTCCCAGTAGTGCCATCAGCAAGTTCAAGGCCTCCCTCACCAAAAATTTCAGCATTCTACCCAACCAAGACAAGAGTATCTTGCAAAGAGGTANTCCCCTCTCTGGCCGTGACCAGCCCTGCCAGGAGAAACCTGAGAAGCTGCCAAATGCCATCTTTTGTGGTGAGAAGAACAGTAGGGTTCCCAGGGACACTGAATTGGACATCAGGGCCTGTCCCACCAGAACATCAGTGAAGAAGCTTATCGAGACCTTCAGTCCCAATGAGAGTCTGAGGATGCCAAGGGACTCCAGGAATTTGGGGTCAAGGCCCTGTCTCAGGAGGTGGGGGGTCCCTGCCGTGCCCCCCAGATTTCCTATATACAGGGGGCTAGCCCCTCTGTATCCTAAGCCCCAAATTTCTCCAGCAGTGGGCAGAGAGCCTCTCAAGGTAGCCATGGGCTGGAGGCCTCCCACACCCTTGCCCTCTCTTCCTATGGCAGAAGCATCCAAGAGTGAAAACATCAGCTGTGAAGAGGAACTAGACCTAGAGAATCTCCCTCCACCATCTCTGGAAATCCTGATGGACAAATCATTCACTGCTCTGGAGCCCCCAGAGAGTAGCCAGCCAGCAGGGAACCCTGTGGAAGAGACCCTGGTACCAAGGCTGCAAGAAGCTAGCCCGCCAAGAAAAACATGGGCTTCCCCGAAGCTGAGAGCCTCCATGAGCCCCATGGACTTGCTCCCGAGCAAAGGCACTGGCAGCTCCCTGANGCTGCATGGCACCGGGCCAGGGATCACCAGGAATGTGGGCAATTCCAGAAAGCTGACCTTGGACCTGAACTGCCAGCAAACAGTGAGCCCAAGCCCAGAGGCAGAGGGTGGGGCTCAGATTCTTGCACAAGCAGAGAATGCTGCAAGCCCATCTGAGCATCACCAGGAGGCAATGCCCTGGCACCACACTAACCCCACATCTGGGCAAAGAAGGACCTTGGAACCCAGCCTGGCCAGACCTTTACGAGGTCCACACTCTGCAGAAGCATCCAGGAAGGGCCCAGAGAAAAGCCCTCTAGGATTCAGAAAAGCCTCTCCCACTAGAGCACAGTGGGACATCCAAGGGGACAGGAGGCTGTCGAGCCTGTCCTTCTCTCATGGACTGTCCCAGCCAGGCCTCCCTGCTGTTCTCAGCTCCCCTAGCCCACCTCTGAACCCCAGGACACTGAGCCCACCCGCCACAAAGAAGCCAACTTCCCCACCATGCCAGCACCCGCAGCCCAACCCAGCCCAGGGGAGCCCTCCTGCCCAACGGACAGAAACAAACACCCCTTCCTCTGCCTCTTCATCCCCCTCAGTGTCTCCCTCTCAGGAGTCCAAGGAAACAAGTCACTCTGAGGATGGTGAAGCCCCCACAGTTAAAGCACCTAGGAACACATGTTCCATATTCTGCCCAGCCCCCTCCTCTCCATTTGAAGCGAAATCATCATTGTCAACACCCCATCCACGGACGCTACCAGAACCTGGGGGCCCTTTGAGGACCCCAACAGGAGGCTGGAGGGGCAGCTCAGGGCCACGACTAAGGGCAGATTCTCAGAGGAGAACAGCTCTGAGTGCCTTCCATCCCCTGCCTTTCTTCAGAAGGACAGCTTCAGACCGCCATCGCCAGCAGGGTGACCCACTTCAGCTGCCCGGCTGCTCTTGGGAGTCCCATTCCTGCCAAAGCAGGTAAGAGATGCCTCGCCACTACCCAAGCAGAGGGGGTGGGCTCTTCGGACTGTCTAGGGTAGTAGTTTTCAAACTTTGTTCCAAAGGGAGAGGCAATGGGGAAAAAGAGATGAGATACGGAGAACGGCCAGGTCTCCCCTTGACCATGAACGACTGGGTTTTTACTTTGATGGACCATCCTGCCTCAGAGGCTGGCTCACTGCCTTCCTGAACCTAGCACCAGAGTCTGTCTCTCTTCCCCTGGAAGGTTCTCTAACCATCAGGTCCCAGGACCCTATAAACTCTTAAAAATTATTGAGAACCCAGTAGTTTTTACATGTATGAGTTACGCCTACTATTTTTATCATGTTTAAACTGAGAAATATTTAAATATTTTTAAAGAATAAGCCCATTGTATACTCACACAAATAGTGTATTTCTAAAAAAAAAAGCATATTTTCTTTTTGTTGTTTTAAAACAGGGCTGGCATTAAACACAATCCTCCTGCCTCAGCCTCCTGAGTTCTGGGATTACAGAAGGGAGAGAGAGATTTGATGAGAGTATTGCCATCTTGCATTTTGCAGACTTGTTGGTATCAACCGGCTTATTCTAACAGCTGAATTCTCAGATCTGCTTCTATAGGCCATACTGCACACCATGAATTAAAAACTCTCCCCACATTCCTAAGAGCATGGACCAGTAACACCTTCAAATTATGATGAGAATTGGTTGAACCTTGAACTCCCCTCCCCCCAGAAATGTCTCTNAGATACCCAGGGGTCCATAGATGACATCTTAAAAACAGCTGGTCCTGAAAACAGGCAGAGAAATAGTGGAGTGGACTTCCCAGAGCCCCGAGGGCTTGGATCCACTTCTCTANTCCCTTCAGATGTCTGGGGAGTGAGAGTGTTCATGAGTACCGGCATCCAGAGGATGAGCTGCNCCTCCTGCCCCAGGGAAGACTGAACGCCCAGTGTGTCTGTCTCAGCAGAGAAAAGTTGATACATGCTATTGGTCCGATGTGCAGGCAGTTTNAGCACACAGCTGCAGGGAGCGAGAGGCAGCAGAACCATCCCATGGGCACTAAAAGGACTCCTACTCTTGATCGGTTGTTTTACAGAATTCACANGGGTGGATATGGGGCGACATGTCAACCTGAGGTCTATTAGAGAAACACTCTATCAGGGCACTTGATATCAGATCAGACAATGCTCCGACACCAGCGCCTGCTCTGTCTGAATTACTCACAATTCAGAATGAACCCACAGTTCATTTCTGCCTAGGTGATATGCATCATGGGCTTCACAGTGTGTCCAGGCACAANTGGTAATTTTTTCTTTTTTACAAAGCATTCAGCAGTCAATTTTAAATAAAGATAGTATCTCAGGAAAGTTGTGCATTGTAATAGTTCTATAACCTTCCCCAGCCACTTGAAAGAAATGAAATATTGATTATTTTTGCAAGAATCTTAACGTAACACCGCTCTTTTCTTAAATCTAAAATGCACTTCCTATAGCACACTGGCTTTCATCTAAGAACCTTGATAAACACTACTTACTCTGTTATTAGATTTCTAAAACTGTGTCCTTCAGGAGAAGAGCTTGAGAGCATTAATTAAAAACACTAACATTTTAAAAACAGCAGGAGCGTAAAATCGCTCAAGAAGAAAATAATGCCCAGGCTTCTCCTCCAAATAGGGCAGCGTAAAAGGTTGTTTTATGTTCTGAATCTCAATTCTCTGTGTGTGTGTGTGTGTGTGTGTGTGTGTGTGTGTGTGTGTGTGTGTGTGTGTGTGTGTGTGTGTGTGTGTGTGTGTGTGTGTGTGTGTGTGTGTTGTGAATGGCAAGGAAGCATACCTGTGACTTGAAAGCAGAGCCTGCCCAAGGTCAAGTGGAGGTCACTTACTGCTTGCCCCCATTCTCCTCCCTTTGGGTGTGACTCTACCCTTACGCCATTCCAAAGTCTGAACACAGGAAGGGGAAATGCCTATCTCCCACCAACCCCCCTACACCAAGGTGTGCATTTAGCATCTGGAAACAGAAGCCCACCAGCAGGAGGAATATTGAGTCTTTGCCTCTATACAGAACACAAGTATCATTTTCTGCCATCCTGCCTATGAAAGAACCATACCAGGGGCTTAGGCATGCCTTCCCCAGGACCACACAACAAATGCCAGAGAGCCAGAGAGTGCTTCCAAAGCTGGGGCTTGCAGGGATATGCTACGTCGTACCCATTGCATCTTACAGGATGCAGACTCGAGTGCCCTAGAGTTGTCTTGGACACCATTTCTGTCACTCCATGCTAGGCCCAAGCTGTTTTGTAGAAAAAGGATGATGTCTATATCCTCCTGTTCTGGGGTACCTGGGGATCAGGAAATTCAACTACTGAGCTTTGATTCTGGGGTACCTGGGGATCAGGAAATTCAACTACTGAGCTTTGATTCTTTGTGTATATGCTGAATCCCCAGGGGAGAATGCATCTCTAGTCTCAAGATACTGGAGTCCTATAAACACTCCAGAAGGGTCTAGACCTTCTCAACCTTCCTAATGCTGCGACCCTTTAAATTGTGGTGACCCTCAAACAAAATTATTTTCATTGCTAATTCATAACTGTAATTTTGCTACTGTTATGAATTGTAATGTAAATATTTTTGGAGATAGTGGTTTGCCAAAGGGGTCATGGCCCACAGGTTGAGAACCACTGGTCTAGACTTTCTCCTCTCCATACAATGCTTTTTATCACTGTCTGATCTGAACTGCTAAGGCAGGAGCATCATGCAAGTCCTGTGGGGTGCTTGGCTCAGNCTGCCCAGTGGCCAGCAGGGCAGCAGGTAAGCAGTCTGTCTCCCTAACAGTTCCAGGAAGAGCGAGAACCGCAATCACAGAGTGACAGCCTGTAAAATTAGCAGACTCCCAGCCTCAGCTTTCTGCAGATAATGGAACTTGGGTGGGGCTGAGAGAGATAGAATTTAGATCAGAACTTCATGCCACCATGTCAGCCTTCACAGAGTGGCATGTCTCCTTTCCTTCCTGCCAGCCCTGCTCTGCCAGGTNGAGAGCACCAAAGACTAGAGCATGGATAAAATACAGCCTGTGTGTGCTTTCTATTGCCCTAAGGTCTCGGAGGAAATGAAGGAAGAGGGGAGNCAGCTGTGAGCTATAGACCACTGTGGACNCTGAGGGCCTGGAGAGCCCTGGAACAGCCTGAGGCCACCACTGGCTCTNAGGCACAGTGGGCTCCTTGATCCTGAAATATCTGAATGTGTGCCACNCTGTNCATNNTCTCTGCCTCCCACCTTGACCTTATTCATAGCTATAGAAGATCAAGCCCCCACCATTATTTACCCCAGGGACTCTTGAGGAATGAGGGATAAGAGACTTAGTTAGAAATAGAGGAGAGAGAAACAGAGAGAAAACACAGGATAAACTCAAGTAGGCCTGCATTCTCANCCACTGGCTCAGAACTTTATTCCAAAGGTCTATTTATAACAATGCCAAGGGGTGGAGCAAAAGACCTCCCCCTTGCAAGTTACAGTAGACCCTTACAAACACCTGGTACCCAGGCCCGTGATCCAATCAACCTCTTATGCAGTCCTACTGGGTACAACCACTAGGAAACCTAGTGGGCCACAACATATTTCTAAACACAGGCTTGTCCACTGGTTTGGCATCCCATGTGCAGAGTAAGCACACAACATTATAAAACGCAAGAGCATGTTGTCACGGGAAGAATGAAGGACTTTACAGGCTGTGTAGGTGGGAGGCAGGGCTCTTGTCTTGCTTTTAAAGTGACTAAGAGCTCTAGCCAAGGTCCAGTTCTCTGAGCCTCAGGTACCCAACTACTGTACAATAGGTGGTCCCTAGAGTCCCTTCTGGGTACAACTTCCTATACAGCAGCACCATAAAGACAGCTTCCCATTATCCACTGCNTATGTAAATGGGAGTTGTGCACACAATTTTCCATTTCACCCAGCACCGGTACCTGTGAGTCCTGGCGAGCTAGACACTGTGTTGATTTCCAGATTACAAAGGAAAAATTCAGACTCAGTGGGATTGATTCACATACAGCAAGGCACACAGATGGTGAGAGCAAGAGCCAAGATTTCAACCCAGGCAGCCAGACTCAGCCTCCCCTAGGCATCCTGAGGCCAGCCTGCCAGCGGCCGGCCCTGTGTGGCTTTCAGAGTTAGTCCTGTCTACCCAGGCTTCCTCTGTGCTTTTTTGTAGCCACACCCCATTCTCCCACAGCATAGCCAGTTAGAGGTGGCATTCTGCGAGGGTCCCTTCCCCTTCCACAGCCCTTAGTCATGGCACTCAGCAGCTGGGAAACTCTAATCAAACACTGAGTGAGACTGGGCCAAGCAGTTCTTGTTTGATTCCATTCAGGAAAAAAAATGGCAACAGTGCAAAGTCGGGTGGTTTTTTTTCCCCTTGCTGTTGTTGTTTTTAATTCAAGCAACTAAGCCTAGCTCTTTCTTAAACAAGAAGTGCTTTAGAAAAACTAAACTAAGCTAAACAAAGGCCCAGTTCCCCCAGGCCTGTTGAGAGAGCTGCAGGATTCTAGGCGTAGGGGAAAGAGCATGAATCAACCTGCTGGGGATGTGCTGGGAGCTGGTTCCCACTACATCTAACCAGACCAGGCACACGGAAAGGACAATCTAGCCTGGCAAGTGTGAAATGGAACAAAAGAGCAAGTGGGAGTGGAGAGAGAGGCAGAGGAGACTGAGGAACAAGGAAGGAACCAGAGGCAACAGTAGAGGAGTGTCTGACTTGTCACTGTGCTTTCTCTTGGCCAGCAGCAGCAGCAGTGAGGAGAGCTCCAAGCAAGAGCCCGCATCTTGGAGCAACTCCCGTGCCCCAGAATTGCAGGGCAGTGGCACCAAGTTGGCATCTCCTTTGGAGCTGTGTGTGCTGGGCCATGGGCTGCAGCCAGAAGCCCGCATCAGTCGCAGCCAGGACAGATCCCAGCCAGAGTCACAGCACCAGCAGAAGGAAGTGGCCTGACATGTGGGCCCATGGGGTCACACGGATGCCAGTCCCCCTGGAACACATGAAGTAGTCCTGAGGTGTCCACACTGCTCCATGGATGGTGGGTAAACCAACTCGAACTGGAGTGTCTTGGAAAGACCTTGAAGATGCCCTGCGCAAGGNTCTGCAAAAACAGCTGGGTTCACGTCACAGCAAAGATGCTGCTTTGCCTTAGGNTTAAACGATAATGGAAACTTTAGAGCCCACAATGACACCCTTTATCTTTTCAAAAGCTGGCCTTAATGAGAGGGAAAGTACATTCATGCTTAGAGGGGCGTGTGTTTTACAAGATAACCAGTGGTGGTCACAACANCATTTTAACCACAACAATGAGTGAAGTAGTGCCCTCTGGACAAAAAAACCAAAGGTGCGGGGGAGCCCCCCACCCCCAGGGATCTTGCTGGAGTTCAGACAGACATAAAAACAGAGTGCAAACAGGTCCGATGTGGGTGGCCTTAGACTCTGCATTCTTAATGAAGACTATTTCATTGCCTTTGACTATTCTATCGCTGTACCTGCCTACAGCATAAGAAGTTATACAAACAGTAGGAAGAGCATTTTTTTTATTATTTGTTAAGGTTAAATGGTATGATGGTTCATGTTGTCCANGTGACAGAATCCAGAACCACTAAGGAGACTAGCTTTTGGTCATGTCTGTGAGGGATTTTCTAGGTTGAGTTTGTGGAGGTAGGAAGACCCACCCACTATGATTGGCACCATCCCATGGGGGTGGGGGTGGGGTCAGAGGATCCTGAACTGCAGAAAGAGGTACAAAACTACCTACCAGCATTCATTCCTTCCTGCTTCCTGACTGTGGATGCAATGTGACCAGCAACCTCCAATTNCTGCCACGACCCTGACGGACTGCATCCCTCAACCTATAAGCCAAAATAAACTCTCCCTCCTTTAAGCGGCTTTTGTCAGGATGTTATGTCCCCTGTGTTAGAAGGGAAAGTGACACATGTGGGTAGTTTCAACACACNCAGCGTTGAAGTCTCCGTGAAAAGCTTTGTTTAGAAGCGAATGGCTCCTGACATGAGAAGATGGGGTAGGTTAGAGCATCCAGCCCCTCTAACCCACCCCTGCTTCCCCTGTTCATGCCGACGCTGTGAACTTCAAAGCTCCCACTTGCCGTCATGCCACCCTTGGCCTCAGTGTGTATCAAATTCTCTGGTTAAGCTGAACACCCACATGCTTCTCGGTCTGAGCAAACACAACCAAGCCTCCAAAACAAGAGGCCTGTTCTCTGCACCGGCTGGGGGCTGAAGCTCAGAGATAGGGAGGGTATGGCACATTCTTACAACCTTCTTGCCAAGTTTCTTCCTAGGTCATCTGCAGAGAAGTTCTGTTGCAGCCGGAAGTAAAGCAAAGAAGCACGCTCATGCCAAAACCTCTGCTTCTGCCAGTGAGCTGCAGACCCTGGGATTTTTCCATCCGGGGATGTGGAGTACTTTCTATTTAGAAAAGAATGTGCAGTAATTGGGTGATTCAATGCCTGCTCAGTGGGTTGTCAAAAGACAAGAATTCTCACCCACGGGTACAGCTAAGCAGGCTGAACTTACCAGATCTGCTGCAAAGCTGATGTTTTAAGTTTGAGAAAATTATAGACCTCAAATCCTTTTTCTGTTAAAATAGATCATGGGCTCAAACACTTGCTATCCTGGGGCCTGGAGCCTCCAGCTCCCTCTCCCCAGGCTCAGGCTTGTGACTCTGACTATGTGAATCTCACCTACCTGTCGTGTTATGGGGTTTCAAAGACACACCTGAAACAGCATTAATTAAATGACCAAAAAGGCTCCACGCTCAGCCCTGCTATGCAGAGCTATTGTCTCGTTTGTTAATGTGGCTGTGCTGACTTCAGGGCCATCCCTGAGCCATGGGTGTAGTTCTGGGATGAGCCTAGAACGTGCTGCCTTCAATCTGGGTACCACTAAATGGTTGGGCAGGCAGCTTGGGGAACAAGCAGGCAGGGCTGGGNAGGTACAGCATCTCTGATCATGTCAGTGGCCTCTGAGAGCTTACCCACATGTGACTAGCTTTAAGGACCACGGTTGAAGGGTTTAAAGCAGTGTTTCTCAACCTGTGGGTCACAACCCCTTTGGAAGGTCATCTATCAGATATCCTGCATATCAGGTATTTACATTATGATTACTAACAGTAACAAAATTACACTTATGAAGGAGCAATGAAATAATTTTATGGTGAGGGGGGGTCACCACATCAGGAGGTATTAAGGGTGGCAGCGTTAAGAAGGTTGAGAGNCATTGATTTAAAGGACAATCCCTGGGGATCTAATGAAACAAGGCAGAGCTCTGGCTTCTGGGATTGCACAGCGACATAGTGAATGACACTGGGGTGTGGGGGTCTCTGCAAGCATCACAGGTGGCAGGGAAAGGATCCGGGTGAGGTAAGGAGGATATCAGTTCAGTTCCATTTAGTTAGCCAGTGCTTGGTCAAACTTTTGAAGTCTGATGCCAAGTGATTTATTTGTTTACAGTAAAACTTCGAAAAAACTTTTCCTCCTGACGATCATCACGACAAAGCTTTAGCNGTGGNTACATCAAAACTCCTTTGCAAAGTACATCTCTTTAGCAACNGCCCTTGTCAACGCTTCTACTAGAATGGGTTCTATGGACTGAGAAACATTNCTTAGGAGTCTGGGCCTAGGGGAGAAGGGTTTGCAATCAGCAGAAGGAATGGGTTCTATAAACGGTGCTCAGGATGTTGGAGGATTCGGGTGAGCTCTGGCTAACATAAGATCGCCAGGTTAGCAAACAACATTGACTCCAGCCTTCCAGGTGGATTTCTTTGGTTAAAGAGAAAAGGCCTGCGTGTTTAAAATTCTGGTTTCTCTAGTGCTTATCCGTGAGCACNTGAACCTCTTGCCCTTGTGCGTTGGGGTACAGGTAGGTGGGTATAACACAAGAGGATTTTTAAAAGTTGTAGAATCTGGAACCCAGATGCAAAGATGAACCTGATAATCCTAGGGAAAGGCAGATTACCAACCTATGCCTCCCTCATATAGGAGCCCAACTGTAAAAGCTCAGGCTAAGTTGAATTCATTAATCACTGAGTGCTACCACTGCTGTTGTGAGAGCTGTAAGTGACCAGCCTGAACCCAGGCGACATGCTATATCATAGAGGGTCAGCATCCTAGACAANTTCCTGGAAGCNTCAGGTATGAACTTCTGCCCCATGAAAGTGCACGCTAGGGGTCTTCCAAAGACTAGGGCCTGCCTCTTACACACACCGTGCTTTGCTGCAGGTAGCAGAGGTAGGGACAGCTGCTTTTTTTCCTGCCATCAGTCATAGACGGCACCTTCTTACCCCTCTAGAGGACTTTTTTATGCACTGAGAGCCCTGATGAGTTGCCGTATGTCCCTACATGTAATGCCTGTGAGGCCCCAGCTGCCACTAGATCCAGGAAGCAATGGCAGTATGCTGATGTGGCCCCATGACCCACAGGCTATGGGAATTCTAAGTCACCTTCTACCAGAGCATGTCAGGAGAGAGTTGCCAACGCTAAGGAACTGGGAGCAGGCGAGGCATTGAAGTTCAAAGGTCAGGCAGTGTTGAGCTGACACCAGACCAGATGGGTTGCAAGAAGTAAGGACTTGGTCATCATACAAACCTCACCCCTAGCTTAAGTTACCTGTGATTTAAACTCTATACAGAAGAAATGAAACCCACTTCAAGTTGCCAACCTTATAGCATCAAATCAGTTGTATCCCTCCTGGAGACCAGGCCCTCCCCAAAACCTATGTCTATGATTCTGCCATAGGGAGTAAATTCCTGGTAGCCATGAAGGGCAAGTTCAATTCCACAGGTTCTCAGATCCTTTTACCTATGCTCACCCACTCTGTCAAAGAGCCTTGCCCATGCTGGGCCAAATCCACTCCTTTTGCTCAATAGAGAAGACAANAGTTTTTGTTTAATTGTTTAGTAATTAAACCAATGGGCCCAACCCNCCAGGCAAGCGCTCATGAGTGTACTTTTCCATGGCAGAAGTAGAAAGCAGCAAGGAGCTTCAAGTCCNCGGAAAGTTTGGTGGCGCGGGTTCCCCCGAAGTTCAGAGTAAAGATGTTTCCATGTGGACACCTGACNATGTGCCTGCCCTGAGTGAGGCCCACCAGGCATCTCTGTTGTGGGTAGTAGGGCTACACACTCATTTNTGAGGCCCCGGAANTTTGCAAGCTCTCCCAGCAAGTGGGGTCTGGGCCTCGGCCCCATCATGTCGAGCCTCGGCNGTGGCTCCCAGGGTGCCGGTGGCAGTAGCAGCAGCAGTAGCACCAATAGCAGCAGTGGCAGTGGCCCAAAGGCAGGAGGAACAGACAAAAGTACCACAGTGGCCGCAGCTGCACCAGCCTCAGTGGCAGATCATGCCCACCCCGAGCGTCGGAACAAGAGCGGCATCATCAGTGAACCCACAA
>LZPO01117033.1:275809-287866 GCA_001675575.1 Neotoma lepida
CTCTCTACTGCTGTACTTGATGAAGCTAGCAAGCTCGCAAGCTTCCAGAACGTGTGATAATAAGTCCGCCTGGGATAATAGACTTGTGCATACAGCTTGATCTGGGGACTGGATACATGACAAGTATTTACCCACTAAGCTATCATCCCAGCCTAGGACCAGTTTTGGAAAAAGCAAATGAACAGGATATTAGGGAAGAGTGGNAGTCTAAAGCAGTGAGACCGACTCCAAACAGTCTGCCATTTATTCCCACGTGTCGGATTCATAGTGTCTAATTTTCCAAATTGCCCTAAACTGAGGTTTGAGATAAAAGAAGGTAGATGAATGACTGGTAAACAGAAGACAGACACACAAATAGTGATGCTAGCAAAAATAGATGAAGGAGGATAGATACATGCATATTTGAGTGTATTTATAGCTTCAGGGTGAACTGTGGCACTTAGTGCTGGTTACACGAAGGTCATTAAAGGGATGGGGGTAGCATTCAGAAGTCAAGGCTTTTATTAAAGCCTGAACACACACTCTGGTCATTAGGATACTCCATGCCAGGTTGTCACTTATTCCCAGTGAGCACTGCCTGGTGCCCTTTATGTAATGGACAAGGAGCCTAGAACCACTAAAAAGGAGTCTCCCTACCCTCCAGGGGATTTCTTTGATTTGAACATGAATCTCACCCAGGGTGGGAAACTGTGCTCATGTAATAAGAGCCAGAGAGAGGGTTGATTAACACCCTTAGGTCTGTCCATGGAAGGCACAGAGAAGAANGTTCTATCTCCCCACTACTCCTGCCANGAACCTGGAGGCACTGGCATGTCCAGCTCCCAGCATGCTCAGCTCCCAGCGTTTTGCAACCACAACAGTCATGGAATAACTTAANGGAAGGTGAGGCAAGTAGTGAAAAGCCCTTTTCAGGGCAATGGCTGTGGGGCTTGCCCACACCTGTCAGGAGGGCAGGGCAGGTACAGCCACCCAGCAAGTGTGTCCTGGTGTCTGAGTCCTTTTTCTGCTTCCGTGATTTTAAAACACAGAAAGAGCAATTCACAAACAAAGAAACTTTATTTGGCTCGGTGTTGGGAGGCTGGAAAGTCCTAGAACAGGTACTGGCCTCTGGTGAGGGCACAAGTGCTGCATTAGTCCATGGTGGAAGGCAGAAACGTGTGTGAAAAAGAAAGGTGCCCAAAGGCACCCTTTACATCAGGACCCCACCCTGTGATACCGAGCCAACCCTGCAGCAATGTGTTCATCTGTCCACATGGGTAGAACCCCTGACCTAAGCCGCTCTCAAAGATCCTACCACTCACCACTACCGCAGAGGGATTTCAGCTTTAGATTGGTTGGGGGCGGGAGGAGGTANGGGGACCTGAAAGCCAAGCGCCTGAAGTCAGGAGCCCACGTTTAATAACTGCGTGGTCCAATGTAGCTCAGTGAAAGCAAAGCTTCTCCCTCCTTAGCCCTCCCCACAGGACTCAGTCCAGCTCCTGGCCCCTGGCACAGTCNTCCAGAGCCAGAAAGAAGTGCACCTGGGGAGTCCTTGGAAATGAACCACCAGCCGATCAACCAGGCAATGCTCCTANGGCAGCCAGCAGGCAGCGGGTGTTCAGTAAATGTTTGCAGCATACAGGTGCTTGACAAATGATGGCTGAGTACAAGTGCTTGGTAAATGCTTGCAGAGTACATCTGCCTGGTAAATGTTTGTAGAGTCATATCACAACAGGGCACAGTTTTTCCAGGCTTGTTTATGAATGTCAGAGCACTTTACTCAGGCACTTGGCCTTGTCCTGTTCTCGTCACCTCTGTAAGACTGGCCTTCTTGGGTCCCACTCAAGTTTAATGAGACAAGGGAGCATGATAAAGGGGTACAGATTCTGGGTTCAAGTTGCCTNAGCTTAAATCCCATCTCTTTCATATTTTACTATATAACACTATATGAGTCACTCACTCCTTCTATGCCTCAGCTTACCCATCTATAAGATGGGGACAATCCCTAGCATGTGTGAGGGCCCTGAGTTCAGTTCCGACCATTATTTAAAAAGAAAAAAGATGATGGTGGTGATGATGGTGATGGTGATGATGATGATGGTGGTGATGATGGTGATGATGATGATGATGAATTTAACATTTGAAAGGCTAACATCAATACTCTATTAGCTTGGCCCACATTTCCAGAGGGTTCTTTTTGCCTCACAAGGAGGTCAAGACTTGCCATGCAGTGAAAAGAACATAAGATGTCATGCAATGAGAAGAAAAAAGGCCTAGCTGGTCAGTCTCTCCTCCTGAGGCTCCCTTCTCTACAAAGGCACAGAGGGACCCCCAGCATTATCACAGTTGTTCCACTTAGTGAAGCCTTGAGGCCACCAGGCCATGTTATCCTCAGACTACTTGAAAGCCACAGAACTGTATGTGTCATTAAAAAAACAACAAACAAAAAAAGAACTATTATTAACATTGGGCATCCTTCACTTCAGCTTTCTTTTTTTTTGAGTCTTACTGTGCTGCTCTCAGAGATCCGCCTGTTTCTGCCTTCCTCTTCCTGTGCATATCTGTGCACATAATTATGATATTACACATTTGAATTGGTATCCTGTTTAATCAAATCAGAGCAAGAGCATTTGCATATGATGACACACGTGAGCCATGGGCTGTCCTGGAGTACATACACCTCTGCAGGAGGACCAGTTCCCCCTCCTCCTACTTTTCCCTGGATGACCACACCCAGTTTGGGCCACATGGAGGACTGTAGTGTATCTTGAGTTACTGAACTGTGATGACTGTTNCCAGTTGGTCATCAAGCCACTGTGCACATTGCCATGTTTTTCATACTTTCCTTCTAAAATTCTTCTTTAGTGAGATGGTTCAGTCAGGAAAGTACTTGGCACACAAGCTTGCAGACCTGAGTTCTAGGCCCAGAACACACACACACACACACATACACACACACACACATACACACTTTTATGAGTTGGTACTTGTCATATATGGGTTATATTCCTCTCAAATGCTTTAGATTTTTCTATTTCCCAATAATTAACAAGCATGATTTTTTGTTGTTGTTGTTCTTTTTGAGACAGGGTTTCTTTGTGCAGCTCTGGCTGTCCTGGAACTCACTCTGTAGACCAGGCTGGCCTTGAACCAGATCCATCTGCCACAGCCTCCCAAGTGCTGGGATTCAACACATGAGCCACCACTGCCCAGCCCAACAAGTGTGATTTTTATAGAAAAGAAGGAGATTTCATGTTTAAGTCACTAGTAAGGCTATAAAGTAGCATTGAAAACTGGTTGCTNTTCACGTGTTTTNTCTTTGAATTTTTTAGACAGGGGCTCACATGCAGCTCAGATTGGCCCTAACTCGTGTTAATCCTCCTGTTTCAGCCTCCAAAAATGCTGGGATTACAGGGATGTACCATGAATGTCTGCCCTGAATAGAACTAAATGAAAGAGTCCACATCAAAACTGTATTCATTTGTGGCTTTCCACTGGGTAAACTTGGACACATACAGACTTTTTTGAGCATCTGGTATGTTGGAAAGGCATCTGGGTGAAGAGTCTAAGCCTGTTGACAATATAATGTCAGTCATATGATTTCCAGACATTTAAAGTCAGAGAGCAAAGAGCAAAACTAGANTCAAGGCCTCCCCCACCCCAAGCTTATCTGGCCTCTCCAGCACTGGCCAGAGGCAGAGCTAAACTGAGAACTTCTCTTGGCTATGAGAAACTGGAACACCAAGGTCGTCTGGGGAAGGCAGAGCTGTCTGCAGCCTGAGGTTTTCACCCCGAAAATATCTTCTCCAACAAACCCAACAGTAACAGAGCCCGACAGGGCCAAACAGTCTGGAAAAATTCCCCTGTTCTCAGTATCTAGTAGGGAAAACAGCACTGAGCCTCAAGTTCCNAGAAATCCCAAAGCAGGAAGCAGATGATGAATGGCAGAGGCCAGGCAGCAAGCTGCCCAGTCTCCTTCCTGTCCACCCAAANGGGACAGCCGCAGAAACTAGCACCTGTTATGTCAGCCAACGTAACATCCAAGCCACTAACCCTCAGGAAAACCAAGGAAGAAGACATGACTGGGGCTGATGAGACCATGCTGTCAATGAATTTCACAATCAAGCAGTCCTAGGAAAGCCAGCCTCCCCATTTAGCCGTGCCATCTGGACTTGTCGCCAGAGGACAGCAGTCTCGCTTGGCATTGTTCTTCATCCTCCTGCCCTGCAATTAGCAGCAAACAGACTGGAGTGTGCTGCACTGTCACCCTGGCCTCCCACATTTAAGAACTGCCCAGCGTTTTACAGCTCACCTCCAGCCTGGAGCCCCAAATCTCCTGGGGGAAAAGGGGGCATGGAGAAGCAGGCTGTGGAGAAAGCAACTCTGTAAGAGGGGTTCAAAGGACCACTAGAATTACCAGGCTTAGCTGGGTAGTTTGGGAAGATTACAGTCATTTTCTGTCCCCACTGCCCGAGGCTCTGCAACTACCACTCAAAGCTCTGGGTAGTGGGAACTTTACTCTGGTCTCCCCTGAGCTACATTCAGCTCATTCTAGTCAGATGAAAGCCCTTCCTGGGGACTGACTACATGAGTCTACCCTCGGTACTCACTACTACTACTCGGTACTCGGGGGCAATTAAATTCTCCATGTCGCTAACCTAAATCCTTAAGCTTGCCACTTTATAGTCGAAAACACCTTCAGAATCAATGTTGCTAGTGGGACTGAGAAGGTGTGCGACACAGCAAACCCAACTGGTCCAGACAACTCATTCCCACACCTGCTCAAACAACACCGCACCTGAAGCCAAGATAGCAAGCATGCTGTACCATGTAGGCTCCACGGGGGCTTTTGCCAGGGTCTATTGGGTTCCCTTGGACCTCTGAGGCCAACACCATTCCATATCAAACCTCAGCACTGATCTAAGGAGTATAGAAGACAGCCCCCCTCACAACAGCATCATTCTCCCTACACCAGAGTCTCTGGCTCGTGGACCAGAAGGACTGTTTCCAGCTGTATCCAAGAGGACTTTGTCCTAACGGAGAGAACCACATAGCTAAAATCCTGCTTGCAGTGTGCTGGTCCCCACAGGTTTCTGTGTTAGGAGCTTGGTCCCCAGCATGGAAATGTTGGAAAGTGATGAGACTTGCAGGAAGTAGACGTTATAGCAGAAAGTAATGAGGTCATTAGGAGCATTGCCCTTGGAGGGGATTAATACAGGCCTTGAGACATGAATCAGTTTCCACATATTTTCTTTAAAAAGCAAATAAATAACCTCCGTGTGTGTGTGTGTGTGTGTGTGTGTGTGTGTGTGTGTGTGTGTGTGTAGGTCAGAGGCAACCTCAGGTGTCAGTCTTTGTCTTCCACTGTTTGAGACCTGTGTTTAACTGCTGCATTCACCAGGCTGAGCTTCCCAAGATTCTCCCATCTCTGCCTCCCATTTCTTCACAGGAGCACTGGGGTTATAGGCACTCATGCATCCATGTCCCANTTGAAGTGAGTTCCGGGATCTGAAATCGTGTACTCAAACCGAACACTCTTTATTTACTGAGAACAGCCACCTCCTTTCCTGGTGTCTATCTTCCTGTCTCACCTTGCAATCTCTTCCACAGGAACTCCCACCATCGTGACACCAACCACCATCATGATGTCATCCACCACCGTGATGTCATCCACCATTGTGACGCCATTCACCATTGTGACACCAACCACCATGGTGATGTCATCCACCACCATGATGACATCCACCACCATGATGTCATCCACCACCATGATGTCATCTACCATTGTGANGTCATCCACCATCNTGATGTCATCCACCACTGTGATGTCATCCACCATTGTGATATCCTCCACCATCGTGATGCCATTCACTATGAGGTCTTCAATAAAGCTGATCAGAAACCGGTGCCAAGCTCTTGGACTTCCAGAACCATGACTTAAATTTATATATATATATATATATATTTCCCAGCCTTTGTGGTAGTAGCAGAAAGCAGACTAATACACAAGCCACTCCCAGGCCTACTGCTTTCCAGGGTACTCATCCTAGGTGGGTATAGCAGCAGATCCTCGGGTAGAGGGTATCTGACTCTTAGAACTATGAGAGACACTAAATTCTGTTGTCCAAAGGGCCAGGCTCTTCCACGCTAGGGAAGGTTGGTTAGCCCAGTGGCAAAGAGCAGGCTGAAACCCTTGGTGGAGGAAGAGTTAAAAGAGTCCACTCCCCAGACATGAGTGATCATCCTTCCTCCAATACCTAAAAAGCCCATTCTGCTTTGTGTAGGTTTTCCCAATAAATCCAGGGCCTGGGGTGATTTACCAAGAGCCTTGATTAGTGGCAACAGCAATCTCACTCACCCAGAGCAGCTCAGGGAACAAGCTGTAATTTAGGGCTCGATTTGTATTGTTTGTTCCGTAGCAACAAACTCAGCAAATCATAAATTTCCTCTGAGATGAAATGTGGAAATTGACAATATTTATGAACTCAGGAGACAGAGAAGGGCTTGACCAAGCCTTTGATTTGTAACTGAAACTCCTCCTGGTGGTTCTAGCCAAGGACACAGCTTGTTGTCCCAGGCCTAGAAACTGGGCTCTGGCCAAGGCATGGGGAGGGAGGAGAGATGAGTATGCCAGGAATGTCTCTCCCAAGATGTTCTGTGAATGCCAGAGGCCAGGTGCCACCTTGTACCCATCAGATATACAGCAAAGGCAATCTTCAGATACAAGTTCCTTCACACGAGCCCAGACATAAGCCTGCTAAGGTACTTCTTTCTCAGTACACCTTAAGTTTTAAACTTGCCCTTCCCTCTAGGGATATACTAGGGATAAATAAATATCATCTTCTAGCCAGGAAAGGAAATGGAGATGNACCAAAAAGTCCACCTGACATTGGGGAACTGAGTTGTCATGCTGCAAAGTGCATAGGATCTGACATGCTCTTGCCTCTCGTGATGCTTCCCACTGCACCTTCCTTTCTTTCTCTGTCCTCTGTTCCTCTCTTACAGTCCATCACCAACCCCTGGCACAGATAGACCTTGCCAAGCACTCCTCACTCACCACTGTGGTGCCCTGTGTGGCCTTGAGAAGTCATTTTCCTCATGTGACTGACTACCGGAAGGCTAGACCAAATCCTCTCTCATCACCTCCATGACCATGCAGTGCTGAGTAGACTGTGGTGGTTTGAATAAGAATGGCCCCATAGACTCATATATTTGAATGCTTGATCATCAGGGAGTGGTACTACTTGAGAGGGGTTAGGAGGTGTGGCCTTGTTGGAGTAGGTGTGGCCTTGTTGGAGGAAGTGTGTGACTNGGGGCAGGCTTTGGAGTTTGAAAAGTTCAAGCCAGTCCGAGTGTCTCCAGCTTCCTGCTGCCTGAGGACCCAGATGTAGAACTCTCATCTACCTCTCCAGCACCATGCCTACCTGTGTACCACCATGCTTCCCACCAAGGTGATAATGTACTAAACCTCTGGAACTGAAAGCCAGCCCCAATTACTTATAAGAGTTGCTGTGGTCGTGATGTCTCTTCACAGCAATAGAACAGGGACTAAGACATAGGCAGAACATGGAAAAGCCTCCAGTCAGGAACTTGGGGGCCCTACAATGTCAACACCAGCTCTATACAGCCTCAGACAAACCAACTCGGCTGACCCTCACACAAGAAGATGGGTGTGGTGCCTCAGGTGCTGGTGCCTCCCACAGCCCCACAGGGACCACATTGGGATGCTCACCCAGGCTGTCCATCATGGTGTCCAGCACAGTGGAGGCAGCAGTGGAAATCCCAGAGTTCTTAGAGTTGAGGTTNTCTGCCACAGCAATGATGAGGGAGAGCAGTATGGGATNTATGCTNTCTTTCAGGATGGGAAGCATCTGAGCGAGGGATTCCAGTGCCCACTGGTTGACTTTCTTGTTGGAGTCCTGAAGCCTTGGGGTAAAAGTATCAAAGACCTATTGANAGAAAACCAAAGAGTTCGTGCTTGGCACTCAGGCTTGNCANGAGTTGGCTGAGATTCCTCCTGCATCCCTGAAAAGGGTCCCCAGACCTGTACTAGCATATTCCCAACAAAGAAGAGCTCATCTACTTAAAGGGGGAACAGGCAAAAAAGGACGGACAGANGTGTACTGAGCATTCTTCATGTGTCAGACATNCAGAGCATTGGGGTAAGCCCTCTTCACCGTCTTACACTGATGACCTTAGCAACCCATGTTGCTGTTATAACTCTCCACTTTCCCATTAACAACGAAGGCTCACAGAGGTTAATGAGTCTCCTCAGATCACACAGTTAGTAGNGAACCTGACCCAGCCTGGGTTTCTACCTGCCTGTCAGCATCACTCCAAGNGTGCTCAGCCTGTTTACCCAGCCTGTCCATCATTTATGACCCAGCCACTGTCCAACCACAGGCTCTGATACCAAATAGTATGCAAATAACTAACTGAATGTGACCCAAGATCTTGACTACAGCGCCCTCTCCGGCAGAGGGACNGAAGCCAAGCAGGAAATCTCTGAGCATTCTAAAGATGTGCTCAACCCNACAGTCACATCCAGCTGGTCACATGAAAAGGGAGTGCTTAGCGGGCTCTCCCTGCATCCCCTCCAAACCAGTTCAGAGCTCTCCAGATTGAACTGGCACTCACGGGGAGAAATCAGGGAGGGCAGGAGTGGGTGTTCACCTGGACGAGGTTGGCAGCGATGAGCTCTGGCTTGGTCTTGCAGTATTCAAGAAGCTTCCCAACACCTTCCATTCGAGCCGGAAACTCCTTGGCCTCCAGCAGCCTGGTCAGCTCCCGTAGCTGCTCTGCCATCTCCACACCAACCCGCATGGAGGAACGTAGCCCCATCAGCCGCGGGCCNTTGGAGCCAAGCCTAGGCGGAAGCAGGGCCTGACCCCTGGGGAAGAGCCCAGGGGATGAACACAGCTCNNATCCTAAGCCACGCCCCACTGCTGGGTAAGGCAGACACAGTGGTGTCTCCTACAGCTTCATCCAAATCCCACCTCTCCTCTAAGTGCTGCTTGGGGACACTGTACTTGGGAACAAAGGGCAACAAGCAAGGCTCTCTCTTCCTGAGTTTTACCCTCTCCTTTCTGAGGCCATGTAAAGAATTGGGGGTCGGGAGGGTAAGTGAGTGTGCCATGGAAAGATGACTTGTGCCAGTGTTGGGGGAGGGGTGCTGAGGATGGAACCCCAGGTCTCGTGTGTGCTAGACAAGTGTTCTACCACAGANAAGCACAGCACGGCCACCATCCCAGCTAGAGTATATTTAACCTAAAAATAAAGGAAGATTCAAGATTCTNGAGGCCANCACATTCCACCTCTGCTAGGTTCCTTATTCGCTAGGCTCTTACAAACTCCTCCAGGAACAGAGAGGAATTGAATCGTATGTCCACCAGAGCCTAGACTGTTCAGCCAGCATGAGGGAGGCTCCACATAGGATTCCTGTCCCCCACACTTAGTTTGAAGCCAGGGTCTCTGAGCCCCTTCCCTATATCCGGGCCCCACCCAACAGGTTCCAATACNATCCATTCTATCATTTGTTCCTGCATCTCACATTCTCGCCTACTGAAAACCAAGAGCTGTGTTTGGGTCCTGAGAACAAAGAGATAAGATACACAGTACGGGGGCACAGTGTCAGAGAATGTATGGGAGAAGGTATCAGGCAAGCTGNGGCTTGTAGAATCAACAAGCAAGTTCTAGGTGCTCAGGATAAGTGAAGACAGAATGTAACAGAGAAAGAAAGCATAAGGTTGAGAAGGCTGGGAGGTGGTCCAGACTAGGGAGGAAGAGTAGGAGAGTAGGAGAGTACAGGACATCATCNAAGAGCTGGGCAGGACTTTCCCTGGCATCCCACTATGGTCAGCTGGGATCCTCACAGGGCATGGCACAAGGGTTCACATTTCAAGCTGAGTATTCCTGCTTCAACTGTTCCCAGTGCACACCCTCCAGGCCTCAAGCCAGGTCTTCTTGTCTGCCTGTGTCCAGCTCTGCCTAGGATCTAGTCCCAGGCTGGCCAATCTAGTTGCTAAAGGACATGTTGATCTAAGTGAACAAAGATGTTGAGCGTATACAGAGACCCTGGCCAATGCAGAAGCACATTCCCTCAGCCAAGACTACCCAACTCAACATCTCTGGCAGATGATGCTGAGCCAGGATTGGGTCTGCCTAAGATGTGGGAAAGGGAATGTACCCACAAATCCATCATTACAGACGCAAACCCAACTAGGTTTCAGACATGCCCCAGTCCACAATCAACCCCATGGGCAAGTAAGACACTATTGGCAGCTTTGGTCATGGGGCCCTAGAGACACAAGAACAGCCATACCCCTCCTGACTGGGCAATCCGTTCTCACACANCACCAAACTCTTCGACATCTTGTGGCCTTTGGCAGATGGAAGTTCATGATTGTCTTGTATTCCCTTGAGACACAGACACAGAATGTAAGCCAAAGGGGGTGGCTTAACATTCCAGTATAAAGCATAACAAGATGGATAATCCTTCCACCTGGGAGCACCCCAAAGTCACAGTCTAGGGCCCTGGAGGTAGCTGGGCAGAGATCGAGATCTACACTCAAGACAAGAAAGAATGGGGGCCCAGGGAGCTTGAGATGCATAGGGGCAGGCCTGAGTATAGGCACTGAGAAGAGAAAGCACAACCCTAACCCTGAGTCATGATGAAATGGAAGGTCCTGGAACCCCAACTCATTCCCCCGACCTACATGAGGGATGTCACCCACTTGAATTCCACTAGCTCACCCGTTGTCTGATGGCCGCCATGACTTTCCGTAGGTCATGAGACGGGAGAGATTGTTTCAGAAATGCATCAAACTTTGCATTTGCCATCAAAATATTCACCATCTTCCGGCCATAAAACCTGCCACCAGGGAAAGAGCAAATGAAGAAACAGCCACGGAAAGGCCCAATAAATTCACTCTACAGCTTTATACAACTTTCCCAATTATAACAGGAGAGGTTGGCATACTTCTAATTAGGAAAGCAATCCCTACCTAGTTAAAAATTAGATTCATAAAAGAATAAACATCATCCATAATGCCATTACCAAGAGGAAATCACTATTAAATTTTTATATATTTTCTTAGTCTTTTTTCCATGCATTTACATTTTAATAGATAGCAGAATACATGGGCAGCTTGCTTACTGCCTTTTCACTTTCTTATTAATCATCTTCCCAGGCTATGTAATATTCTTCATATGCACCCTTTTTTTTCAAGACTTTCTAAAATTTATGTGTATGTGCCTAGGTGTAAGTGTGTGCAGGTACCTGCAGAGTCCAAAAGAGGATGTCAGAGTTCCTGGAATTATGGGTGGTTAAAAGCTGTACAATGTAGGTACAAGGAATCGAATCTGGGTTCTCTGGAAGACCTCTCAGACGTACCTGCCCACAACCTTACCCCAGAGTCACAAGCAAGACAATATTGGCAGCACTGGAAATGGACAGCCATACCCTTCCTCACTGGAAAAGTGTTCTTAGCCACTAAGCCATCTCTCCAGCCCCATGGCTATCTTTTTAACAGCTATCCATTACAGCTATTTATCCAATATATCCAATACCCAATAACCATATAGCTATATATCCAATAGCAGAATATTTAATATCTTGCTGCATAGCTATCAGAAGTGTTGGTAAGTTTTTTCCCCTGGCTTGGGACACTTAAAAATCTAGGGAACAGTATATGAGGGAGCAGTCAGCTCTACCTGGTGAATAGTGCTGCCTGGGTAGGAGAACCAAAGAGAGTTTGGGTTTGGGACTCAATGGATGAGCTAGAGTTCACTCTGAGGATAGGACTAGGAAGCAAGAGGAGGGGCATTCTAAAGTCTACAGCACGGTCTGATACAGATATGGTTGGAGAATATGAGGCTGAAAGAAGTCAGCGTTTAGGGCAATGTGATGGAACTGAGCTTTGGCCTACAGGCAACAGGAGGCTGAGAAATGGCCAAATAGTCGTGTTAGTCAACATAACTCCAGGCAATAAAGATGTCTCATTGCCTGTAACTCCAGCTTCAGTGGATTCCACGTTCTTTTTTAACCTCCATGGTCACCCCATCTCTCTCTCTCTCTCT
>LZPO01117033.1:288401-298975 GCA_001675575.1 Neotoma lepida
CTAAGAAAGGCATCCCTACTTTATTTTCCACTAAGAAAGGCATCCCTACTTTATTTTCCACTAAGAAAGGCATCCCTACTTTATTTTCCACTAAGGAAAACTGGGACAAGAAAATGCTAGCAGTTTCCACTGTGTCCATTGCCACTGCCCCATGTGTGAAGGCTGCCAGAGGAACAAAGTCACATTATTGTGGCCTTTTCCTTCCTCTGGGTGACATTCCTGCTTTGCAAGAAAATGTGGAGTCATTCCTTCCACACGAAGTCTTGCTTAACTGATGTCTCATTGCTGCCCTGTGGCTCTATGTAACTTTTCACTACTTTACCTCTGGTTTCAGTGCCAAGTGACAGTACGACCCTTCTAAGAGAAACAGGTGTTAACTCAAAATTCTCTGAACAGCACCTGAAGGGACTTCTGGAAATAAATCCCACAGTCAACAAGCAAGGAAAAGTTCCTAGCATCATTCCGACAGTACAAACTTCCAAAGGTCATGTGATGAGCAACAGCCACCATCAAGTTTGCAGAAAACAAAACCCAGGTCATAGTCATCAGCCAGCCAACAGCAACTGGGAGAGGCTTCTGACTATAACATGTATGTGGGGAGCAATATCAAAGATGCTGTGATGTAGAGGACAATGTATCGGGGAGGGTTCAGTAAAGAATGAGAGTCCCCATTTTATGTCTTAAGTGACGTGGTGAGTGATGGTGACTTTGAACAACAGAGGCAATGCAACTCAAGAAGCAGACTTAGGAAAAAGTGAAAAGTTCTTCTGAGGACACTTCACACTGGAGATGGGGGTGGAGCACCCAGGGATGGGTACCCTGGTGGTATTAGAAGAATCTGATGCTCGAGGTACAAAAGCCAGGGAGAGGAGAAGAGAGGATGTGATGGTTAGCTTTCATTGGCAACTCGACATAATTAGAGTCACCAGGAAAGGGAGTCTCAATGAGGAGTGGTCTAGATTAGGTTGGCCTGTGGGCACACCTGGGAGGGCTAGTCTTCGTTGAGTCATTGAGATGGGAAGACACACCTGTAATGTGGCCCATTTTATAGGACTGACTAAAAAGAGAGCACTGTGCAGCATGAATTTTAATTGATCTCAGTAATAAACACCAGGAGTCAGATATCATGGTAAATGCTGAAAGATCAGAGAAGTAAAGGAGCTAGCCACTAGAGAGACTTCTTACCTCTAGGAATCCTCAGACCGAAAGGGCTGAGCTCCTGTCTCCACCCCACCTTACCACAGCCTCTCTCTGCCCAGCCATATCACTTCCTGTTTCCTCCTCCCAAGAACTGGGATCAAAGGCATGAGACCCCAAGTGCTGGGATTAAAGATGTGTGCCACCACTGCCTGGCCTCTAGTGGCTAGCTTCACACTCTGATCTCCAGGCAAGCTTTATTTGTTAGAGCAAAACAAAATATCACCACAGAGCTGGCTGAGCACATGCATGCATTAATTCATTGCTTTGTGCTCTTGACTGTGCACTTAATGTGACTAGCTACTTTGGGTTCCCACTGCCTTGTCTGCCCCACAGTGATGGACTGCCCCACACCTGGAATTTTGAGCCCCCCCCCAAAAAAACTTTAAGTTATTTGTGTTGAGTATTTTATCACAGCAATGGGAGGCAAAACTAAGACAGAGGACTAAGATCATTCCAAGGCCATCTCCAGATGCTAGGCAGAATGGAAAACTGGCCCTAAGAGGCGAGGAGGCGAGGAGAAGCAGGAAGTCCAGTGACAGCAGCAACAAGAGTACCATAAAGGAAAAAAAGATGTGGTCAGAGCCATCCAATGAGGGATTAGATTTAGGAAGATATTAGGTCTTGATTTCCATCCCTCTCAACAACTACAGACAACACCAAGCCTTCTACTATAATATTCCTCATTTCAATGAATGGCACCAGCATTGACCCAGATGTTCAGTTTAAAACCCAAAAGTCTCTGAAACCCTCCCTGCCCATATCCTGATGGTTCTGCCTGCAAAACAGACCTAATGTCCTGGGCCTAGCCTCCAGTATCTCCTGCCAGGATTATGGAAGAGCCATCTGTCTGCTGTCATATGAAAAACAAAGCCATCGGGAAGAAAGACACTCTGTAACAATGGTGAGGCATTAGATCTTCCATTAGATCCATTCAAAGGGAAGGAAGAAATGGAGGAAGAAGTGGTATTGCCAGTCACTGGCCAGACCAAGGGGCGGCAGCACCTCAGGCATCACGGAGGTCCTCAGGGGAAGCACTCTGGGTTATCCAGCATGGCCACTGGAGAGTGGGTGGCAGGGCTGTGCTGGGTTTATGCCAGAAGATTCCCACTCAGCAAATAAAGAAGTGACATGCAACACCCTGTACCATGGTGGTGACAGGAGAAGGGCAGGTACTTGAATTCTCCAGGGAACACAGAGGTGTGGACAGTTCATATGACCAACACACCACCTCAGCTCCACTGACTGGGGGAATGGGACCTCTAGAGCAGGGCCTGGTGGCCTAAGTCCCCTGATCCATGCTCCCCATTCTCTGAAATGAAGGCATTAGACTGTCACCCTCACATCCAAACAGACATAGTGACAACATCCTAGAAAGTAAGAGGGTGGGCTCAACTGCAATCAATTGGGCCCCAACTCTGGCTTTAGGAGACAGCCCCTGACACACTTTAAACCCTCTAGAACTCTCCCATCACACAGCCTAAAACCCCAGCTTTTGACCTTGGCTGCCAAGGTCTTTCATGATCTGGACCTGTCTACCTGGCCATTGTTTTCCTTGTCCAAGCTGTTTCCATCCTGGGCTCTTTATACTATTTCCTTTGCCTGGATTGCATGCTCAGATCCTCAGAGAACTGACTCCATCAGCTTATCCCTGCACAGCTCTCCCTGGCCTCAGCCTCAAGTCTCTCCCCTGCATTCTCCACTCCATTTTGCTGGCTTTTTACTTCTGTGTTCCTTATCTATAATCCAAAATGTTCATTATGCTTATTGTTCGTTATGTATCTTCCTCAATTAGGAGGCAAGGTTCTACACAACAGAGGCTTAATTTTCCCTATTCATTTTCATACTCACACTTAGTAAAAAGAGCTCTGTAAACACTCTTGCAAAAAAAAATGGCTGACTAGTCTGAGATTGGAGCTGGGGCAAATGGACACAAAGAACAGAGGAAATAGAAGGTAAGAAAGAAGAAAGAGTGGTCAATGACCACTGGCTGAACAGGCTGGCCGTAATTCTAGGGGGAAGTGAAAGCACAAGTTAGAAGTGAAGGATCCAGCCTCCATCCGAGTGTCCCTCTGCTAAGCCCCAAAGACACTGAGCTGTGGGCCTCGGACACCAAGCTATGGAGCCAGGACCTGACCAGTGGCTTGTTACCTTGGCCACACCCAGTCCCGAGTCCTGCCCTACCTGGTGTCTTGGTTAGAGTCCTGGGCCAGCCTCACCAGGTTGTGCACCAGCATGTCTGTGTTGTCTCTAGAGCCTGAGAGAAGCTTCTCTGCACCGATCTGCTCCAGGACAGCGGAGAGATGCTTGGCGGTACATTTCCGGACTAAGGGGTTCCGATGGCTAAGAGGAAACACAATCATGGCCAAGAGGTTGGTCACAGGGTGGGGGTGTGAGAGCCCCACACTAACACCTATGCAGATCTGTAATTGCAGACTGTAAACCCATGCTCATGGCAGCCACGACTTTAAAACCTATCCTGTGTGACTGGGGGGCAGGGGTGGTCTTTGAGTAGTCAGTTCCCAGTGACGAGGCTAAAGTTGACCACAGCATCAATGGGAGTGGGAAGAACAGCTGCATGAAGCCACATGATAGACACACCATTTTCAAGGCATTCAAGAGCCCAAGCAAGCATTCCTTCTGCCACACATGACCNTCGCCATCTTTTTTCCACCTAGAAAAACCCTTCCCAGTCAATGCTTCTTCTTCCTTCCCTAATCCCACAGACAGAATTAGATGCTCGCTCCGAGTCAGCACCTGCTTGGTTCCTGGTAAGCATAGTTGTGTTCTTGTATCCACCCGCCCCCCAAAGTGAGGCTGCCAGCTCCCTAGAATTGGATACCATGCCACCATCTCGGTTGCATCTCCCAGGCTCCTGCTGATGCTAAGCACTTGCATGATGCTCAGTGACAGTGGGGTAAAGTTTTGGTCATTTAACAAGTGACATCTGACCTCTGGTGAGAGATGCCCATCAAAGTGTTGCCTCTTTCAAATGTGGCTCCTGTGTCCACAAACTACCAGGCACTAAGGGCATGCCCCACACAGAAACATACACAATGCCCCACTGTTGTGGACATAAAGGGGAGCATCAGAGCTCTCCCTACTCAGTGTGACCCACAAGTCTATACATTGGCATCATATCAGCAAGGTCCCGGGGAGACTCATATATAAGCCCTGTTCTGGGTATCTTGAGGACAGTCTACCCTGGTCCTTATTGACAGTGATCAATTGTCACACCCCCTATGTCAGACACCACGCCAGGCTCATCTTATCCATCATCTCCCACCAACCACGAGTTGCTGTTGTCATCATATGTCAGGCAAGGAAGCTGAGGCAAAGAGGAAAATCTAGCAAAGGCACCATTTCTCCCAAGTTNATTCAGCCACAGCCAGTGTTCAGTAATGTTGGGGAAAGCAGGCATTGTTCTGGATGCTGTATCATGACNCTACTCATTGACTCCTCACAACTACTTCAGGGGAGAGACACCACTATTATCTCCACCAGCTGAGGAAGCAAAGGCTGGGAGAGGGTGATGTGGCAATGTAAGGTGTGAGTCCAGGTCATTTGGCCCAGGAGCAGCCCACGCTTTGCAACAGTTACTGGTACGATAGCCAGATGTGCTGGCAGGTGCAGCGGGCTCTGGGTAGGCTGAGAAGCTCCTGCCTCCATGAGATGACTGACTTACAGGAGCAGGGAGGTTTTTGTCCTGTGGGAGGAAAGGCTTGGGAAATGCCTTTGGTTTTGCTATGGATTTGGTTTTGACTTAAGGGGAAGTACATCTGGCTCTAAGAGTAGCCCATCACCTCCCTCCTGAGAGAGATCAGTTTTGTCCCTGGCTCTCCTTGCTTGTCCATGTTTCAGCAGAAAGAAACACTGCTCCCCTGAGAGGGGCAGGAGCCCCCAGGGAACAGCTGAGGCTGCTTCTACAGCCCTGTCTCCCAAGCGTTGCCATGACCACCAAACAGAACAACATCACCCTTCTTCCACCCACACTCACCCTATTCTCCCAGCCTAGCCTAGGGAGGGGAGCAGGAGCCCACAGGATACAGGGTTTTNCTCCCTCTGCTAAATGTGCAAGGCATTTTCTGTGAAACCTTCCATGGATGCCTTAGCTCACTGACCCCTGGCATCCCAAGAGAACCTCTACAGCCATGGTTTCTGCTTCCTTCCTCCCTCTCCCTTCCTCCCATCCTTCTCTGTTCATTCCATATGCCAGGGCCTCTCCCCTCACACACACACACACAAACACATACTAGACACCCGCAGATGTGAGGGCCACCAGTGCACGGGCAGGGGTCACATTTTCCACCATGGCACCCAGAGCCCGGTTAGCTGCCCGCTGGATGAACTCGCTGGTGTTTCCCATCTTCTGCAGAAGGCAGCGGGCAATCTCCTCAGCCTCCTGGTCCATGCTTTTCTTCAGAGACCGGAAGAGGTCTCCCAGGGTGCTGATGGCCAGGCGGGATACCTTGGAACGGAGGTTGGTGACCTTGGAGAGAGAGGAGAAGGGGCCTCCAGGACAGCTGTACCTTCCCAAGGGCTCTGAACACAGTGTGTGGGTCCCTCTGTTGTGTCCTCACTTATGCCAAGGCCCTGTCATCCTTTGCCACAGCAGAAAAGAAAATCTTTCAGCATCTTTGGGCAGAACAGCCTCATTTTGTTATTATCATACCCAATTTGTTATCATCGCAACTATTAATTCCATTTCAACATGATCTGGAATTTGTACATTTGCTTTAAATTTGAAATTTTCTCTCCAGATCCATGTTGTGAATACTCATTCCCCAGTTGTTGGTGCCATTTTAGGAAGATGGGGGACTTCCAGGAGGGTGGAGCCTAACCAGGGAAAGTAGGTCACTAGGGGCAGGCCTTTGACTGTTNTGGCCCCACCCGTTTCCTCTGGGCTCTCTGTTAGCTGTATCTGCCATTGTGTGAACAAGCCAAGCTGTACACTCCCANCCCCGTGCATAGAGACATTCCCACATGCNATGCTTCCCTGCCATGATGGGCTGGACCCCCNGAAACNACGGGCCACAATCTGTCCTTCCTTAGCCTGCTTCTCTCAGTACTGAGAAAAGCAGGCACTCAGCAGCACATTTACGGAAAGGGCTAACTTTGTCCTTCACANCACACTCACTCTGCAGAGGAAGAAACCAACCCTCCATCACATGACACAGTCCAGCCAAGTGTCNACACAATGTCCTCTGTATTCACATCCGTCCCACCCCTGCTAGAGCAGTCTGTTCCCAAGGGTGTAGACTGGCCTCTACAGGAATCAAGCTTGTGTTACTGGCTCTCAGGGCAGGATCTCAGCTGAGATCCAAGCCTTGGGAAATGCTACAACAGCCCTGAGGTTGAGGATCACCCCAGGGTACTCCACCCCTCTTTAGATATTGCAAATACAGAAGACAAATGGGAACGCAGGACTCCAAATGCTTCAACTCCCAGAGATTACAGGATTGCAGATAAAGAAAGCCCGGGTCTCAGGGCTGGTACCTGAGGGATGGGTGGGGACCTCCTACCTCAGTGTCTGGAGGCTGATGAATAAGCAGAGATGGCCATGCTCCAGAGAGCCATAGTTTCTCATGGGGTGTAACTCACCTGAACAGCTNTGCCAGGAAAGGGGTATGATTAGGGNACATGGCAAAGTACAGAAGCTGTGGGGAGGCCTCACCTCCGCAGTCACTGCCAAGGACACATCATGCAGCCGGGTACCGAGGACCTCCGAGTGACAAGCTGCCAGGCGCTGGATGCTCGCCAGGCCCTTCTCCTTCATTTGCCTGAGAAGCAAGGCCAGGCCTGTCATAGGAGGGGAGGAGGGAGGAGTCCTGTTTCTCTGCAGACAACCCCCAGCAGGTTGTGATTTCACGGCCTCAGAAGCAGAGTTTCTAGGGTGACAACACCCAGGTTTGGGGTCCTAGCAGGTCAATACAAGCTGGTTTATGGGCTCTTGGCTGGCCCTCCACTCTGGCCACCCAGGACCTGTTTGGGTCTTTGACACAAAACAGACAAGGCCAAGAAGTTGCTTAAAGTGAGGCCTGAAGATTGGAAGGTTTCTCCAAGAGTTCTGGACCACTGCTTCACTAGTGACTAAGATCATATGACTCATTTGCATAGTGGGAGGACACACATATTAAACTTGATTTAGATGGGGATGTATCTTTGTTAGTAGAATGCTTTCATGGCATGCACAAGGCCCAGCGCCACATAGACTGCACATGGCAGCACATGCCTGCCATCCCCGCACTCAGGAGGCAGAGGGAGAAGGATCANAAGTTCAAGGTTATTCTCAGCAACTTCAAGGACAGTCTGGGATACATGAAACCCTGTTTTAAAACACATAAATTAATAAACTTGATGTAGAGGAATAAAGCTGTGACCTTTCTCAGTCTCTTTGTTCTATAGTCAAATTCTACTGGTCATGTCTGACTCTAACATGTCACAGAACAATACTTGGAGCCATTTGGAAGGGCCCAGGGCATGTACAAGAAGTTAGAGACCACACATATGAACCTACATGTGTCCATGCACACACCTGCACATCTGCACATACCTGCACATCTGCACACATCTGCATATCTGTGCACGTGCGCGCGTATACACACACACACACACACACACACACACACACACACACACACTCTTCTTCCATAGTATCAGATCCTAGGGGTAAAGGAAGAGGGAAGTTGGGGAGCTGAAGCTCTTCTGTAGCCCTCCTAAAAAGTCCCCCACAGCCCAAGCCACAGGCCATACAACGATGGTGCCGCCTCACCAGTCATTGCTGTTGAGACACTGGAGGGCATCTGTCAGCCCCAGCTCTGGGTTCGAGAAGGGCCTCAACTCCCTGAAGGCTCGAAGATCCACCTCCTCCTCCTCTTCCTCCCATTCAGGAGAGCCCAAGGTAAGCACGGCAGGTAATGAGTTAGCTGCATTAGGGGAAGACAGACAGCAAGCTTTACACAGGAGGATGGAGAGGTGCACACACGCACCCGCGCACACACACAGCCACTCCTAATTCTCAGACACTGAGCCTGACCCTCAGCGCAGCCCCACANACAGGGAGAAGAGCCTGGAAGCGGCAAAGCCAGCATCTATGCCTCCCTTGCCCTGACTTTCCACCCGTTGTTCATACCAATGCTAACTTCAGTACATTAGGAACATAGGGGCAGCTGGGCATCATGTGGAAGCCAGCTGAGCCCCTGACTCACCTCCTACCTTGGCTGGGATATGGCACAATGAGTCGTTGAAAGACTCCCTTGCTCACTGACAGAATTCTAAGCCCACTCTCCTCCATGAGCCTCTATGCCTTTGCTCCAACCATCCCTCCTCTTGAGACAGAGCCTGAGCATGGAAGCAGACAGCTGAAGGAAGGCAAGGGTGGTGAAAAGATTGGAGGAGATTGTCACCTGCAGGGTCAACGTGTGGCCACACTCTCAGGGACAAGAATGGCTCGAGTATAGAATGCTGGCTTAACATTTGAGAGGCTCTTGGTTCAGTCAAGACAGACAGACAGACAGACAGACAGACAGACAGACACACACACACACACACACACACAGACAAACACAGAGAGAAACACAGAGACAAAGAACAGAACATGTCTTCTTTGTTGTGAACAAATGCTAGAATCACAAAATTCTAGAAGAACAGCAAGGAACTTCAGAGACACAGCACAGCCGCTCAGCTCCTCCGCCATGCAGCCAGCCCTGAGCCCTCTCCACCATGTCTCCCTTCCCTGCTAGTTCTGCTGTGAGGGTTACTTGGTTCCCCTCCCCCAGAATGACTTTCACTATGGTACACACAGGAGACCCTGGATCGGGGTGCATTTGTGAGAGTATGTGTGTGTACATATGTATGAGCATGTGTATGTGTGAAAGTGTGTGTGTGTGTGTGTGTGTGTGTGTGAGTGAGTGAGTGAGCATGTGTGTGTGAGTATGTATATTTTACTGGAGATTGAACTCATAACTTTCCAACATGCCAGGCAAGAACTGGAACACTAAGCTATATCACCAGCTCCCTCTTTACTGTTTATATCTAGACAAAGTCTCACTAAATCACCCAGGCTGGCCTTGAACCTTCACCTCAGCCTCCTGGATATCTGGTGACATAGTCCTGCACCACCACTAGTACTCGAGTGGTAGCCAGCCTCCTACTACCCACCCTACCTCCACAGCATTCTCCAACATCATTTAACTCCCACCTAGATTTTAGGGACATACTTGCACATAGAAACACATTCAGACCCACCAGGCCCTTCAGGGGTCACTCCAGCTTCTAGCCTCTAGGGTTTGGGTTGACTTTGTCTTAGCTTCCCTGTCTCCTCCCAGCTTCTCTACAAGGTTCATGAGTATGCCTTCCCACAAGTGACCCAGGAATTTCCATTCTCTGCACAACACACACACACACACACACACACACACACACACACACAGAAAGAATTGAAGAAATGCTGGATCAAGACCCAGCAGCCAAAGGCTAAGGCTGATGACCCACCATCACTGTGGGTGACCGGAGTCTTGGGCTCTCTACTCTGCTGTCTACAAAGTGAGTGGGGTACAAAGTGAGTGGGGTGGGTTAGACAGATCACATCCGTGATTCATTCTCTTACATACACAACCCGGGTCATAGGTGCCTGGTGCCTCCTCAACAGTCGTCACCCTTGACTGTCATCTATCAACCCCAGTGCACTGGAAAGAGAGACAGATAGATAGACAGACATAGAAAGANAACACAGAGATAGAGAGAGACAGAGAGATAAAGCCAGACCTTGCTAGTCAAGTGCTACACCACTAAGCTAAAGCCCTAGCCAACCGGATCTCCTAATTACCTATAATTTTCATCTCTTCGTACTTTCCTTCAAATCAAGCCTCTTTCTAGATCCTAAATAAATATTTTAAAGGGAATTTTAGGTCACAATCATAGTAGATAAACTAGTATTGCTTGTGACAGACTATGGTGTTCAGAATAGAAGTGGAATAATCTTTAAACACCTAGCTATGAAGTTTCAGCTTCTGAAGCCTCTGAACCTAAGCGTGGGTCTCTTTGTTAAAACCAAAACCAAAAACAAAGACAAAGGCCAGCATGGTTTACACACCTGTGACCCTAGCACCTGAGAAGCCGGGATACCAAGATCAAGGGCAACATAGCAAGACCNGTCACACAAGTGATAACGATAAAATGATAGATACTGAAAAGGAACCCCGATTTAAGGCTTGCTATTGGACACAACTGAAAAGATAGAAATAATGGAAAAGGAAAATGGGTCAAAAATATTTATAATACCAAAGTATTTATATTTATATAAATTAAAATATTCATATAAATTACATTATATTATAAATAAATAAATTATATTTATATAAATTATAAAAATATTT
>LZPO01117033.1:299073-319430 GCA_001675575.1 Neotoma lepida
AAAAGCAAGGCTCTTTTGAAAGTGGGACAGAGCTTCCCCTGGTTCCTTGGCATCTTCCCTGAGATGTCCTTGTAAGATCTACAGATTGTTTGGTCCTAGACAGCCCCATCCATTCCCAACAGTATGAAGTCACAGGCAGGCCTCCAAGATCTTCCCAGAGGTCCCCCTGGAAAGTAGTTCCTTGCCAGCACCTTTGGTCCTCATACACTGATGACTTCTCTAAGACATGTCACACTACACTGATGACTTCTCTAAGACATGTCACACTAGGCTGGCAGAACTGCTTAGCCATCTACTTGATAGATGAACCATCTTAGGTCCCTGAGCGTGGCCCATGGATAATTATGGGCCCCAGACAACTGTCTCCCTTAGTAAGATGAACATGGGCAACATGACAAAGACAGATGGCCAAGGTCCCCCGACCATACCCCAGAACACCCAGAGATGGCCCAAGTAGAGGTCAAGTCCCACCTGACGCATGGCGGGCAAAGCTAGGCTCTTGCTTGCTGACAGGGATGCTGGGCAGGGAAGCTCGGTTGGCTCGCTTCCTCAGGAGGACTCCGCCGTTATTTCTGCGTGGGCTGCTCAGCCCAGTGGGCACAGATAGGGTTCTGCTGCCCCGCAAAGGAAGGAGGCCTGTGGGAAAAAATCCTGGACTAAGGAGGTCCTCCACCTCTGTGGCATCAAGTTTCCGTGGATATGTGTGCATCAGCAGGTGACAAGGAAGTGGACATGACTCCCTGTCCTGTCTCAGGATGAGAAAGGGAAGGAGATGTGGGCAGCCTCTCTTTTGGAAGGATGAGAGCCCAGGAGTTGTCCANGAGGCTTCCCCAGTGGAGATACCCACCCAGTGCACCAGTACTCCCACCCAGTGCACTAGCACTTGGTACACCAGTACTCCCATCCAGTGCACCAGCACTCCCACTCAGTGCACCAGCACTTGGTACACCAGCACTCCCATCCGGTATACCAGCACTCCTACCCGGTGCACCAGCATTCCCACCCAGTGCACCAGCATTTGGTACACCAGTACTCCCACCCAGTGCACCAGCACTCCCATCCAGTGCACCAATACCTTCCTTTACTGAGATTCTCCATGTGCCCAAGCCCTGGGAAGCCAGTTCCTGTTCCCGCTCTGGTTCCTTTGCCCTCCGAACCAGCTCCATCTCTTTCATCTGTTTCAGCCGCATCTTTTCCTGAGCAGACTTGGAAATGGTGAACTGGATCTGGAACAAGGTCGAGGAAATATCTAGTAACCTGGGGGACACAACTAGTCTTTCTACATCTTCCTTCATTTAGTCACGAAACAGAAGACTAACTCCTATGTGTCAGCCACGGTTCCAGAGGGAACAGAACAGAGTTAAGTCCTGGTCCCCTANGAGCTTCATGGAAGGGGTGGGCACAGACAATAAACAGTCCAAAATGCCATATGAGATATGNTAGAAGAAAAGTATGGCAGCAGAGATGGCGGCTTTGACCCCNTAGATAAGCGACTCCCTCCAGGGTGAAATTTAAGTGGAAACAAAAAGGAAGAGACAGCAGGCCACACAGTTTTGAGGAGAGAAATGTTTTAGCAGAATGACTGCTAAGTCCCTGAGGTTGGGGTGTGCCTAGCAGAAGTGGAAGCACCTTGAGTTAAAGCAGGCCAGGGAGTAGCAAGATGACTGATTTTTAGTCCTCAGAAAGACATAAGAAGTCATTTAAAGTAAGCAGAGGCAGGACAGGATCCGACTTCCAATTTGAGGAAAGCAGTTTCTCCAAAGGCTGTATTTTCATAACATTTTATCTTTAAATAGCTTAATATTCTTAAGAAGTTGTAAAAATGGAGCCAGGTGNAATGGTGCANGCCTTTAATCCCAGCACTCAGGAGGCAGAGGCAGGTGGATCTCTGAGTTAGAGGCCAGCCTGGTCTACAGAGTGAGTTCCAGGANAGCCAGGGCTACATAGTGAGATCCTGTCTCAAAAAAANCTGAGGGAGAGAAGACGTTATAAAAAATGGGATGAAAAGCCCCGTGTGCCCTTCATCCAGCCTCCCCCCATGATGATACCAACAACCATAGAACATCATGACTTCTGTTTCCCAAAGATCATGCTGACTACTGCATGGGAAGACGTAAGAGCATGGAAAACCGTTAGGGAATAATGGGACATCCATGCAAAAGTGAGGATTGGGGTGGACCAGGGTAAGGGGCGAGCATGGGGACAGTGGAGCACAAAAGCTGTTTGCAAGTAGAGTTAGTTCTGCTGATATGCAAAATATAGGGAGAGAGAGGAAGAGAAGCCAAAAGTGGACCTGGGATTTGGGGCCTGAGCATCTAGGAATTGCCACTGTCTGAGTGGAGACCCTGTGAGGTAAGGATTCAAAAGTAGGAATGGTAGGTTAAATTAGATATTTAAGTAGCGATGCTGGAGGTAAGGTGAGGCGGTAAAAACTTTGACAATCTTAGCCAGGCGGTGGTGGCGCACGCCTTTAATCCAAGCACTCGGGAGGCAGAGGCAGGCGGATCTCTGTGAGTTCGAGGCCAGCCTGGGCTACCGAGTGAGTTCCAGGAAAGGCGNAAAGAAAAATCCTGGAAACTATGACTTCTTTGATTCCCATGCTATCTTATTTTTAAGTCTGTGACCATCACAGAGTACAAAAAAAAAAAAAGACTTTGACAGTCTTTAGCTTGCCGTACTTTAGACATAGCTGTTGGTGCCATGAACTAGAGCACACATTCTGAGATAATTAAATATCCCAGAGACCAGAGGACTGAGCCCTGGGGTCCTCAGTGTCCACAGGTCAGGAAGACGGAGGAGTGAACAAAAGAAGATTAGCTGTCTATCATGAACATCAAGAACATCTCCTTTCTCAGCTGTCTCTAGGTGGAACATTGAAGAGGGACATGTCAAAAGCTGGTGCAATGCAGAAGAGGATTGAGCTATAGCATTTGGAACCTCAGTGGGGAGATGGGGAGTGAGGCTGCCAGACTGCAGTGTACTTGGGAGAAACAGGAATTGGGGGGCAGGGTGCTGTGATGTTAAAATGAAAAGGCTAACAGCCATTGGGCTGCTGGGAGTGATCTGGACTCAAGGAGAATGTCACTGATACAAGGAAGTGGCCAAAGGCTAATGCTGGAGCACTGGTGGATGGAGCAGGACAGGGGATGGTGGTAAGCAAGTGGGACCTTGGAGTTGGGATAATATGGTTGGGACAAAACAGTTTGTAATGTCCTGGCCTGGGGAATGACCATGCAGTGAGTGGCCGAGGCGGGCTGGGGAATAAAGTCGTGTCACACAGAATTTTCATAGCCACCCTCATCAGAGCGGAGCCTGGCCCTCTGTTGTCAGCAAGGTATCTCTGTCTGTGACATAGCACACACTCAGGGCAGGCCTTTCATGTCTGTTTCAGAACTGATCTGCCATAGCTGTTTCAAAGGACAAACACAAGGATCCCACAGCAATGACTCTGTAAGTTTGACTACATCAGGGAAGCAAAGCCACCTCCTCTCGAAGGTCACCTTCCAAGTGCAAGGTATTTGTCAGCCTGTCAAGTGCAGCTTTGGCCCNTGAGCCCCTGAGTCAGCTGCCTCTCGGCTGCTATCTTGGGGGTCAGTTCAAATTACTCAGCCTGGTTCGTCTAAGCCCTCTGTACTCTTCCCAGCATCCTGCTCCCTTCCAGCCCACAGGCGACCTTCTTCTGTCCTTCCCCGCCTCTCTCCATCTGCATTCTTCCCTCTTCCCAGTGCCCACCCTCATCCTCAGCCCCCTCCCTGTTTTTCTTGCTCTTTGCAGCCCTCCTCTCCAAACCGTCCACAAGTTCTGGCCTTAAGTGCTTGGGGAAACTGCTTTGGCAATCCTTGGCTATGCCTCATTCCCCACCAGCTGGCCCCACACAGCAGATTTTAGAACATGCTTGCATCCAGCCAGTTGGACCTCAGCTTCTTCCTCCTGTCTCTCCCCTGGTACCTTGGCGCTGGACTCCTTCTGGTCTTCTTCAGTCACCAGGGAGTGGGCTTCTTTGGCATGGCTGGAGGCAGACTGTGACGAAGCCAGGGACTTTGGGGGGCCTTTAGCAGACTTGGCTTTGACAGCTGGGACCAAAGGCTTTGGCTCTGAGAAGTCAAGAGCAGGGACAGAGCTGAGGACAGTGGCACCATGGGCTGTCAATGGGTCCCAGACCTTATGGCTTATGGACTTGACTATATAAGCTGTCAGTNCTCAGTCCTTCTGGCCCACACTTCCCTAGTGGGGAAGTTGAAGTTATGTTTATTCTCCAGAGTAACATTGCCAGGGATGTCAAGGACCATGTCATTCTGCATTCATTCACCATTCATTCATTCAGAAAGCAAGCACTGAATATTTTATTCTAAGAAGGGGGGAGGGTGGGGAAAGAGTCAAGTAAAACACACCTGTCAATCATTTTATACCACTCCAGCAGAACTAGAAGGGGCCAGAGAATTTTTGAAAACTAGACCAACCCTCTCACTTCACAAATGGGAAAACTGAGGCCCAGCCACCTTCATTTCCAAATATCAATTCCATAGAATCTCATCATCACTCTATNTTTTCCTAATCAATGGATTTAAAGGTATTTCTTTTTAAATAGAGACAGAATAGGGGTGGGTTCCTGAATTTTCTCCTGCCCCTAAACATGGCCATTCATCACTTCGAGAGAGCCAGCTAACCAGGGGTTCATTGGAACTGGGGTTGCCATCTGGGGATGCTCAGGACTGGAAAGGGCATTTTGTGTCTGTATTTCTACACAGCTCTTTGGTGACAGTTCTTCTGCCTCACCCATGTCTTCGTGAAGGGTCCCCCTGCTTGTGGCAGGGAGGAGAAGGGCTAAGAAGTCAAAGATGGGGGAGAAGANACAGATGTTCAGGTGCCCNTGATCAGGACAAGGTCTGTGTGAACGCCACAAGATTTGAGACAGCATGGCAGCCCTTACTGTATACTANTGACAATGTCACCCCCAGCTGACAGCCAAAGACAAACTGTGCTCTAAGATCTTGTATAGATCCAATTTCTCACCTACACCCCAAAGGGACACCTAGAAAGCCTTGTCTGAGCAGGCTGTCCCTGTTTATAGACATCTGGTGACACGGTCTCCTGGCCCAAACACCCATGCCAGCCATCTGAGGTTTACCTCATAAGGACATACAGGGTGTCATGTGTATCACCTCAGGCACATCCCACACAATGGAGCCAGGGACANAGGAGAAGCATCNGCCATTGAGGTGTCCCTGCTAGACCTGCCTCTCAGGCCCAGCTCAGTGTCTTATCCCAGAGTGNCAACACCCTGTCACTCTGCCAGCTGCCNCACCTTGCTGAGCTGATTAGTCAGGGACCTGCCAGGAAGTTGGTCACCCTCCTGCCAGTCAGCACAGCAGCCTGAGCTCAGAGTGCCCTTCATAGGCTGTGGCCTCTTTTCCTGTNCCCTAATCACTCTCCGCCATAGTAAAGCTTTGCTTCACCCCATGCCCTCTCCANGGCAGATTGTCCGCTCTGAAGGAATGACTGTCTACTTCCCCCTTCTCCCTCCCTTCTATTTCCCTTGTCCCTCCTCCCTCTACAAAGCTCCCCTCCTCTCCCCCACGTTCACCCTCCGCTTGCCCCTGACCTTTGAATCTGCTGAGAGAAACTGTATGAGGTTTTCGGGAGGTGGTTTAATGTCTCGCTCTGTCCAGTGAGGACATCTCTATATGCTTAACAGAGCAAGAGGCCTCTGCTTGGTGTGTCATGCCCACTCTGCCCTGGTGCAACCCCAATGCATTTCTGACCGGGTCACCTCCCAGGCTCTGAGAGCAGTACTGTGAGCTCACTGAGCCTCAAGGTGGCCTGGGCTCAAACTACTCAGCCTGGTTCACCTGGTTCATCAAAAAGGAACAGCACATCTCCCTCATCTGGACTGTCATGAGTTACATGAATTGTGTGCCTCCAAGTGCTCAGTAGAATAAATGCCAATAATTACTGTTCCAGCCTTCCTTGTCACTGGCACAGGCTTGTCACCACTCTACAGTGTGGTGATATCTTCCCCATCCATCTGTGAAATGTTGGGGCCCTCGGGTCTCCCATGGCCTAACTCCATAACCCAGTCCATGGATGCAAAGAAGCAGAAACAAGATGAATGCTCAATACATACCCAGAGATGCAGGGGTCTTCTCCAGAGGCCCATTCTCACAAGTCAGTCTTAAAGGAAGAGAGAGAAAAGAACTATATGAGATTCGGTTAGCCAGAGACACCGGGGCNAGAAGCCTGGGGTNGCTCCAAGGTGGGGAGACAGTGAGATGGACAAAGAGATGGGGCTGGTTTCCCTGCCANAGATGGAGCTCCTTACACAAAGACTGGATTGGTTGATTATCCACCAGGCACANTGCTAGGCAGTTTCCTGGCTGTGCAATCATGTTTCCTAGGTGACAGCATCCACATGGAAACCGCTGTCTTAAACTAGACCCATGTCTTGGACTGTACCCAGATGAAGGACCTAGGACCTTCTCCCCTCAGCTCCTGCCACAGCCCTTGCCTTGGCCTGTGCTTCATGGCAAACGCTTTAGCTGCTCAGCCATCTCCCCGCCCCCCACACTGCTCACCACACTTTTTAAAAATATATATATATGTTGTACGTGCCTGTTTGTATCAGTGTTTCATTGTGGGGTGCATGCATGGAATCGTGCACGTGCAAGTGTGTGTGAGCGTGTCTGGAGGCCTGAGGCTGATATTGAGTGCCTCCCTCCATCACTCTCCACCTTACATTTTGAGGGAGGGTCTCTCACTGGACTTCCCTAGAATTCACTGCTTCGGCTAGGGTGGCTACCCAGCTTGATCTGAGGAGTCCGTCTCCACCTCTCACATATGGGGGTCGTAGGATGGACCGTGATGGCCACCAGATGCATNTGGTTCTAGAGATGCAGCTCTCCTGATTACACTGCAAAGGCTTTACTTGCCAAGCCATCTCNCCAGCCCNACAGTGGCCTTCTAAAGTCAAGGCTTATCTAATCCCCCCACCTAAGAACTTTTGATGACATCTAGTTGCTTCAAGATAGGGGTNACACCCCTCGGGAGGGCACTCATAGGCCCCTCAGACAGACTGAGACTATCTCACAANCAGACTCTTTGTAGCTTCCTAAACACCTGTCATTCCTCNCTGTATAACTTTCTCNTCCTTTTTGCANTGTCTCTCCTTCAAAATTCCNCCAAGAAATCACCCCAGCTTGATTGAGATGCTGTTCTATTGGGCCTCCCAAAAGGGCAGGCAGCCTGCCTCACCTCCAGTCTCATTGGACTTGGACACAGTGATTTGCACACAAGTCTCTCTTATCCCCCAAAGACTTATTCACCCTGATTTCCAAAGCACCTTGCGGATAGTAGGCGCTTAATAGTTTTTAAGTAAATAAGTGATTAGGTGGGTGAANGAATGAATGAATGAGAAGTGGTAATAGAGTGAATTTCCCATCTGTTTGCTAGACAGCCTTACAGATTTGCAGATGGACAGCATAAGACAGGTGTTTTCTATGTGACTAATTCATGCCAGGCACCGAGCTTAGCATCACAGCTTCTTGAGATATGGCCCTTGTCCTATAAAGTGCCAAGTTAAAGAATAGGATGAAGTTTAAACAAGACAAAATAAATAAAATGAGCCCACATAAAAAGAAACAAAAGTCAANTTAATTAGCCAAGATTTGCTAGTTAAATCAATGAGACAATGGAAGGGAGGTGGGGGTGGATAGGCCGTCCGTGTCATGTGGACAAAGCAGAGGTGGCCACTTCCTGNCCTTGCCAGCCATGAAAGCCAGGTGAGGCAGGGGTGGAAGGATAGTGTTGTTGTCCTTGTTGTTGTTGCAGGACAGAAAAGTGCCACATAGGAAGTGAGGCTCTGGTTCGGGAATCAGCACACCCACAAAGGCATGAGATGGACCCTATATANAGCACAGGAGGAGGGCAAGGTCAAACCAAGCCGACTCCTCTCAAAGCTGCTGGCAGCAAGAGGAGAAGGCAGGAGAAGGTCCTAGAAGGGTTGCATGGGGGTTGAAAACGGAAGGTGAGGCTGGAGATGGCAGATCAGGACNTTTGGGGTGAAGTCACGAAGCAGCTGTAAGTGCAAAGCAGGAGGAAATGACAGGGACAAGAACCAGGTGGGAGATTCTGGGTAATCCTGTTGTTGTAAGGAAGGTATGGGGAGGGGCAATCTGTGAGGGACCAGAGCCAGACTGCTGAAGGTGCAGGCAAAGGGCAACTCCTCCATGGAAGGGCAATTTGGGGAAGCACAAGGTACCTCACGTTGCCATAGTAATATGCATCCCCTTCTCCCTACTTCCTCTAATGCTGACCAGCGTCTGCCATGAGAAACCAGAGGTTCCCAGTGAGAGCGTGAGTCTCCAGAGAGAGGCCAGGCCACAGCAAAGGCACGCAGAGCCCCCTGATCCTGGAGGTCATGGACACAAGTAAAGGCTCCAGAAGAAAATCAGAAATTTCGAGGATGGGTAAATTGAAGTGACAGATGAAAGGGAACATGTAAGAGACTGCCTGGAGGTCGTGGGTGTAAANCCAGAGAGAAGAGGAAGGAAAAAAATCTGAGGGCTGGCCACAGTCCAAAAGATATGAGAAAGTTAAGTCATGAGGGGGAGGAAAGACCTTGGGCAGAGCAACGACTCCACCATTAATGCTGCAGAGAGGAGAGGAATCTGGGCACGAGGAGGAATGTCCGACCGCAAGGAAGGCCAGTCAGGAGGAGCAGGTGAACAGCACGTAGAAGTGAAAATGGAAGAGAGCTCCCACTCAGGAGCAGGTGCATGGACTTGTTCCCACATCCCAGTGAGGCTGGAGAAAGATGGGATGTGGAGAAGGCAGTTCAGGAGACAAGAGATCAAGGAAGCCAGAGAGAAATGGGAGACTTTGAGACATCAGGACAAAGAAATGCGGAAGGAGGGATGTGATAACTCTGTGTAGTGAGAAATGTCCTCCACAGTCTCGGCATTCAAAAACTTGGTCCAGGGTGAATGTCAATGTTTGGATAGATTTAGGAGGTGTGGTCTTGCTGGAGGAACTATGTCACTTGGGGACAGGCTCTGGGGTTTCAAAAGCTTTGCACTATTCCCAGTGCTCTCACTCTGCTTCCTGCTTGAGGATCAAGATGTGAGCGCTCAGCATTTGGAGCCACCGTGCCCGACGCTTCCCAGCCATAATGGATTCTGACTCCTCTGGAACTGTAGGTCTAAATAAACTCTTTCTTCTATAACTTGCCTTGGTTCTGTGGTATTTTATGATAGCAATAGAAAAGGAGACTAATACACCATAGTAGGAAAGCCAGGCTCATCGCACACAACACACTCACACTCACATACATTCAGAGACACATACACTCACATGTATGATACATACTCACACACATACACAAATGTGATCACAGACAGACACTCACAGACATGTGCATATGAGTTCTGACTCACTCGCTCTGACATGTCTGGGCTGGCCACTGGATGCTGAGAGCCATTTAGAAGGCTCTGCCTGTTTTCTTTACAAAAACATTCATAATAATTCAGAGCCTCTGCCCCAACTGTTTCTGAGTATGAAGATCTCTTTTTAAATCCAAAAGTTTTACGGAAAACCCATATGCTCACACATATGCATACACAAACATACCCACACTCATACACATGATAATGGTGGTGGTTTTAGTTCATCAGTTAAGAAAATACATAATAATAGAGATCCACCATGAACTTAATCATGCCCTAAAACAATTTGTATTTTATTCATCACTATGGCAACTATAGACATTAAGAGACTAGAAAACAGGATGCCCACATCACTTGTCATGTATGCCTTCATGGGCCAGAGAAGCTCCAACATCAGTGCTACAACCTCCCCAGGTCTGGGGTTCATAGGTGGGGTATTTTACCCTTTCCAAACCTGATACCTCAAAGCTGTGTCTGCCATGGTGACTCAGCAAGGGAATTTGGGGTGAGGGGGTGCACAAGTTACAGGAGAGATGACTACAAACAGACTTGAGATTTGANGTTGGCCCCTTACCGAGTATGCGGAGCCCTTGGTCCCGTAAGCACATCCTGGCCTGGACCCAAGGAGCTGGGCAGGGAGTCAGGCCTGCAGGAAGAGGTCCCTGTGGGCAGCGGAGCCTTCNGAATGGGCGGGATCACGATGCCTCCTAGAGACTTGTGCATCTTCTCATCATTGCAATGCAGGTATTGCCTGGAAATCTGTACCTGGGAGGGAAAGGGAGCCTGGTCCTTGGAAGCACGACTCACTGCATGTTCAACTCCTAGTAACCTCACACAGAGTGTCTCCTGCCAGAAGCCAGCTGGGGAAGGATGCTGGGAAATGCCCTCTTGCTTCTTTGTTCAGTCCCTTAGCCCCACNCCAGCCCCTCTGGAAAGGTCATTCTTTCCCAGCCACTCCAGGTGGGAAGGACTGACAAGCTTTTCTGTGGTTTTTATTACCCTGTGGACTTTTTTTTTTATCTTCTCATTTCAAAAGAATCTTTGACCAACAGAGCTGGAAGGGANCCTCTAAAACACCCAATCTGCTACAGATGTACAAAATAGGGCCTGGGGAGGTTTCACTGGCATTAAACAAGAGATGACCAGAAAACCAGGCAAATCCCAGAGACATGAATACCAGGGAAATCCTGGGGCCCACCAACTCCAGGGTGGAATACTATGGGGAGAAGATGTGAAATGAGGGCCTGGAGTCCCTCTCAATGCCATCCTGATCTTGAGGGCTGTCCTGAGACACTTACAGAGATGCAGAGAGCATGGGACCAGCGTTGGTAAAGGAAAGAAAAGCAGGGTAACCGCAGTAAAAAACCCAGAGCTGTGGCGTCTCTTTACCTCCTGGGCACTGGTTCCCGAGTCCTGGAGATGCTGTCTGCCCCCAGGAGGGTCCAGGTCCTTCTCCTTGACACTGCCAGCCTCAGGGGTGGTGGGGATACTCTGGATGGGAGGCATTGGCCTGGCCACCCTCAGCATCCTCTGTGAAGTGGTGCGGGGGATGGTACTCNTCAGAGGAACTCCTTTGGGGCCTCCTCCAGGATCCAGAGAGGCTGAGCAAGGGTAAGATGGGGTATGAGTTAGTTAGTACCTGGAGCATGGGGAGCAGAGGGGGATTGCCATGCTAACCTAGTTCTTGTGTCTTGGGAGAAGGAGAGATGATGAAGACAGAGAGCAGGGCTCCCTCCCTCATGCCCTATGCCCAACACCCACCAGAACACCAGATAAGCAGCNGGTTGTGAGGGGCCTTTTTCATATCCATAGAATTTGGTAGAAACGCCAATCAAAGTCAAAGATGGAACGGGTAGGAGGACAAGACCNGTGTTGGGCTAAGAGAGGGGACAGCTGGCCCTGGCTAGAAGCTGTGTGACCCTGCGTGTTCCTAACTTCGGATCTAAAATGTCCCTCCTCAGACTCATGTTTGGAGCCCTTTCTCCCCAGCTGGCTGNGCTATTTGCAGCAACCGTGGAGGCTTTCGGAGATGAGGCCCAGCTGGAGGAGGGAGAAAGTGGGTCANTTGGGAGAGGCCTTTGAAGGTTACAGCCCAGACCTGGGTCCAGCCTTGTGCTCGGCTTCCTGGTTTGTGAGTGGCCTCAGACACATGATGCGCCCACTACCGTGAACGGAGCTGCCCCACCTGCCTTCCCCNCCTTGAAACTGTGAACCAAAGTAAATCTTTCTTCCCTTCAGTTGTTTCTGTTCTGTGTGTTTCTGGTCAGAGATGTGAAAGTAATAATATGTCCACTAAGACTCAAGGAATAGACGCCATAGAATGTCAGCTGTGTGGCCTGCTGGATCCCAGTCATTCCGTGCACTTACCAATGCCAATCTGGTGCCAGGCAGAAAAAGGGACTAATCAATTTCTTCTCCCTCTCCATTTCTTCTCCAGCTACTGATGTGGGGTAGAGCTGCCTTGACACTCTTAACCTAGACTAACAGACATGCTGCCCCTCTTCCAACATCTGTTAAACTGTATTCTCTCCATCTCTTATCTATCCCACAAAGCAGCACCCCATCAGTAGAAGCCCACTCACCAGCCCCAGTGNACCCCCTAAGAGCCTGAACACCTGCTGACCCTCATAGCCTGAATGGCCTGGAGTCCTTGACCTCAGAGAGTGGGTGGGTGGTGGCAGGGTCATGGCTCACCTTGAGAAGATGCTGCCATGCCTTCTGAGAGCCGTCTCTTCTTGAGCTTGTCCTTAATCTGGATGGTGTCTCGGGCCACACTGCTGGCCTCCGATTCCAGGGAGGGGATAGCTGCCACAGGGTGAGGCCCCAAGGACAGGGCTCCGAGGTTCCTGGGGTAGCCATTCCTGTCCTGCCAGCCTTTCAAAGGAGCAGCCAATGTGAGGTGACTCTGGTGCTTGTGTCCACTCAAGAGCTGCGGTGGCTTCTCACTGCTTAGCGGGACACTTGACACTGGCTGCAAAGAGGCTGAGAGAGACAGAGACACGGTGGCTTCTCAGCCAAGACCCAAGATGGCACCAGGCACCAGCAAGCTTGTTAGTATTGCATCCAGAGAATAGTCAGCCATATGCCCNGTGAATCCAGNCATTCCGTGTTTCAGTCATTCCTGGGGGCCATTTATAGATTAGTGGTGCCGTGAGACACCTAACCCTGAATGAGACCCATATCATGAAGTCTTCAGGGAATAAAAGGGGATCTATAGGCAGCCTTGTCGCAGAATGGGCAAAGGAATGCTAAATACCTAGGAAAAATCTGCCTGCCCTGGGAACGTGTCCACCAGACTCCAGGATCCAACCTTTGAGCACTGACAACAATAATCAAACACAGATCCAGAGGTGTGCTGGGTCTTCGAAACAAGTCACGCTACATGTAGCCTTCGAGTCATGCAATTTCTCATTTATCCAGCATTTAANNGGCACTGTCCAGACAGTGGAGGGACNGAGATGAGGGGAACACAGACTTTGTGATTAAGGGACTTTCAATTAGAGGAATATGATGCGCTGTGAATCGGTTCAAGGTAAATATGAGATGTGCCAAAGTTATAGAGAGAAATGTTCAATGTGCTTGCTGTGTGAGTAGNGATGTAGAAGGTGTTGGGGAACCACGGGGCCNGGAGGAGTCCTAGGACCNGGAAGAGCAAGGGGAATGGTGGCCAGGGAGCTCACAGAGGCTCTACCACATTGTTTCCCTTGGAATCCCTGGACNTAAGTCCTAACACCTGATCCTCAGGCTTCAGAGGTAGGACTGGGGTTGGNGTANAACCCAANGACAGCCAAACTCCCCCACCAGCCACAACCCTGACAGAACACAAGTACCCAGAGCCATAGAGGCTGCCACTCAGAGCAAAAGGAGTGAGCCCTGCCCTAGACAGTCTACAGCATACACGAGAGTTGAGAGTCCAGGAGCAGAAGGTCGCAGAGGGGCTGAGTGCAGTCGAGGCAAGCATCAGATCAGGGCTGCCATGGTCGTGACTCCGTCCCCTACTTCTCATGCCTGGTGCCTTCTTAAGCCCAAGATGAAGGCCCCTGGGGAGACCAGCCCTGGCTTGTTGGAGTTTGAGGGGTCCCAGGTTCCCAGAAGAGCTAATCCATACTGACAGCACCACTTTCCCATCCCTGGGGTCCCCCTCTACGACCCTCATCCCCTAAGGAGACTTTTTTTTGCCTGTTTCTACTTTTTGCTTAAGCTTTTTGTTTGGATGGTTCTCTGTTTGTTTTTGTTTTGTTTTGTTTTCTTCTCTATTCCTTAAAATAGTTTTTAAAACTAGGCACCACTCNACACATATAAAAGTTGGTATATAAATGTTTTGTCAGATTCAAATGGTCACAAGTGTATAATTTTCAGCTTTTAAATATTTTTTTCTTTTAGAGAGAGTCTCGTGTAACGCAGGTTAGCTTCCAACTCATTGTGCAGCTGAGGATGATTTTGAACTCTGGTCCTCTATTCCCCCACCATGCTAAAATTAGTCTCTAGGAGCATTTCAAACAAGGGCCATGGTACAAAAACACCTGCTATAGTTTGAGAATGTNCAAGCACCCAGATACCATTGCATCTGCCTCCAGGCTGGCTTCCAGCTCTGTGGTCAGTGGCCTTGACTGGGTAGTGTCTACAGGATCGTCTCCCATCCCATGCCAAAGACCTCAGAGAGGCCACCATGGCCATTTGGTGTGATCAAGTCGTGAAGCCAGGTTCTCACCTTCACCATAAGCGAGAAGACTGGAGTCGATGCTTCCAGGTGGGGGCACACGGAGCCCAACACTAGTCTGAGGAACACTCCCACAGTACATAGCCACTGGAGCCAGGACTTTGGCTAGGGACAGAATCACAGGATAATGGTACCTTAGAGTCCTCTGGGGCCTAAACTAGGGTATAAAGGAAGAATAGGAATACCCATACCCACTATCATTCTCCCCCTTGGGGTCTCTGCTAGAAGAACCAAGGGCAGGTCCTGGTCCTGGTCCTCACACCAGAGCCTGGTCCACTGATCAGGGTACCAGGCAGGTAATGACCTCATTAAACAAATCCCATAAACCCTACCAGCCCTGGGCTCAATAGCATCCATCTCTCATTAAATTCTGTCTGCTTCCTCCCTCATGCCTGCTTTCTCTCTCTCTGTCTGCCTTCTCCCTCTCTGTCTGCTTTCTATCTCCCTCTGACCTTGGGTTAAGCCCTTTAGCTATGCTTTCTTCAGCCTCTTTCAGAGTCCCCCTCCTCCAGCAGCCAGTGAAACTGATCCCCGCTGACCACAGTCCTAGCTTCTGTCACAGTGCCTCTCAGGGCTCNNCCTGGACCACTCTCCGGCACCCATTACAGATAACTCCCTTACCAGAGAAGCCTTGGCCTTGGCAAAGCCGCTGGTTCAGAGCATCCCTTACCTGCCTTGCCCTTAGAAAGCNTCAAGCACTGATCTCCAGGGTTCCCTCCACAGCCTCCCTGGTTTAGCAAATGGCACCCTTCATTTCCTAGTGCCTGAACCATGCAGGGATTCTGGCCTGTATGCNTTGACCAGAGGGAACCAAGGNTGACCCAGTCCCCGNCTCAAGGAGACTGGAAGGCCAGTGACAGACAGATGGTGAAGAATAAGCAGTGATACAGTAAACCCTTGTAAGGAACAGAGATGAGAAGGCTTCCCAGTAGGGGAGGAATAGAGCAGAAGCCAGGAAAAGAAGAGGGAGGTGGCTAGGGGGCTGCCCCTTTAAAAAGTCTTCATCAAACCTACTACTATTATTCTGCTAAAGAAACTTATTCACATGGTGCTATACCCATAGATCAGTTTCTCATCAGAGAAACTTCTTCTTGAAGTAGATGAGATTTAACACAGAGACCCATGACTGGACAGTGTACAGAGAGTGACTTTGAACACTCAGTCCTAAATGAGATGTCTTTATCAAATCCCTCCTTTCAAGGCTCAGGGATCCACGTGGAAGAGGAGGTAGAAGGGTTCTAAGAGCCAGAGGTGGTGGATGACTCCAAGAAGACAGCATCTTCCATACACAACAGGGCTCAGGCACACAAGAACTCACAGAGACTGTGACAGCATACACAAGAGCTGTACGTGTTCAAACCCAAAGAAATCCCAGCACCNAGGAGGGGACCTGGACACAGAGTTAAGTGTTGGGACACCCCTAAGCAGGAAGCTATTTGCAACTGATGCCTGATAGGAAAGGGAAAATCAGTTTTCTCCGATGGAGTAAACACTGGCAACATCATCTACGCCCCACATGCTCAGGAGTAGTCGGCCAAAGCAAAACGAACTCCATGGTTTGTAGTTGTTGTTATTGCTGAAGGGTTTTTGTTTCATTTTGTTTTGATTGGATTTTTTGTCTTCTTCTTCATTTTTTTCTGTTTTTGTTCTTTGTTTTTGTTTTGAGAGAGAAAGATCATAGAGTTGGGTAGGTAGAGAGGTAGGGAAGATCTCCCAACTGCTACCTTCTTTCCCAAGGTCACCCAGACATACACCCCTTACACCTGGGCCCATCCATGGTTAGTGGTAAGTCCACTTGACAGTCATCCAGTTCATCTAGGGCAGGAGGACATCCCTCAGTTTCCACCAGAAACCGGAATGCCTGGATTNTCTCCTGACCCAGCCACCCACAGGCTCACAACCACCAGATGGAATTAACCCTTCAAGGAACCAGCCCACTGTGTCTTAGAGCAGACACAAAGCCAGCTGGAGACCCTGGGCACTCCAAACCCCTGCAGGCCAGGGAGCTTTGCAGATAGTCAAGGTAACTAAAGTCAGGAACATCCAGTATCAGCATGTGCCCAGCTGCCACCTGGTGCATCTCTGCAGCAGAGTGTGACCCCTGAACTATCCAAGGAATGTTCCCAGCCCATCAAGGTCCCCTACCTGGAGGGACATCATCACGGGTGTCCATGCCCTGGGTGGGGAAGGTGCCCACCAGGCTGTCTGAAAGTGGCAGTTGTCCCTGGGCCCTGAGTGTAGGCCTCAGGGGTCCAAAGGGTGCTGGCCTGTGACATCCAGGGGCCTGTGTGNAAAAGAANGAAAACAAGAAACAAAACACTTTTAAACCCTCTGTAGCAATCCACCGGAGCTAAAGCCGGACTGAGATGAAAAGATCAATGCCAGGCCTGGGATGACGGTCCTTCCTGACCTTGGTCCTCTCTCAGAAATGCCCCAGTTCCCAAGTCCCAAGGCCATGTGACCCTAGAGAGGAGTTCATTATGAGGAGTCTCAATGGAGCCCAATCAACCTGTCACCCCTTGTCACTTGCACAGGACACCTTCATGCCTCAGGGAATGTGTAATTCTGTCACTCTTTTCTAGAACTTTCTCTTTTTTCTTCCAAAGCCCTTTCCTCAGCAGCTGCCTGGGAGCCTGTGGTGGATGCTGATCCTCAGCTCAAGTCTGGAGTGTTAGCAGGGTCTCCTCAGTACTGGTGCTCCAGCTTTTTGTGTTTTCTTTTTCAGGTTAGGTGTGCACCGGCAAGAAGAACATGGCGCTTGTTCTTGTCTCGTTGAACAAGCTACACTTCTAACGCTCTCAGCCACCTTGACCATTTTGTTTACCTCAGCTTTGGCCACTCTGAGCCTCTTCCCCATCTCCCTCAAGCCTTCAGGCTCAGCCATCAGCTCCTGCCCCTGACTGGACTTCACTTTCTCTTTGACAGGGGTCTCACTGCAGGCTCTGCCATTCCACACAGTTTTATGCATTCCTCCTTCAGACAGGGTGACAAGTGGAGGCTGGGTGTGGCCTCACCTGATTAGTGGCAGAGTTGGGCCTCCCAGTGCCACTCCTGAGAGTGTTTCCCTCCAGATGCCGTCTGGGGACAGGCAAGGACACTGTGCCAGCTTCCTTTTGTTGAACAACAAACCCCAGCTCAGGAACTGAGAAACCTGCCTTCTGCTTGGAAGACAGCCTGCCACAGACCCTGCCCCGGCCCCAGGGGAATGAATCCCTGGCAATGTCTGGCCCAACAGGTTGAATGAGGCTCAGCCCCCTGCCCAGACCCAGCCCTGACCCAGCCTTGTCCCCTTGCCTAGCACCTCAAGCCGGTTGGGTCCCCTGTCCCAGAATTTTCCTCAGTGACTACCGGGATGAGAAAGCTTTAACCACATAGTGGTGACAGCAGCCAGGAAGGCCTGCGAGACGTAGGGCTTCTTCTGAGCCAATGGGGAAGATTCCATCCCACAGAGACAACATCCCTTAAGCCAGAGAGGTGAGAAAGAGGCTCAACATACTACCCAGGCCACCAGCCTCCCTGGAAGGCCCAGGACCACTCTGGGCCTAAATGAAAGCCCATTTCATTTAGTCCGGGGCCTCAGAGGCCTGAAGGGTTGACTCTCATCAGAGGATGCATTGTCTGTGGACAGTCTAGGTAAATAAGCCACCTTTATCTACATTCCTGTTTACAACCATGACAGACGGTCTCCATCACTTATAGTCTGATTAAAATTACAGATCAAAGGATGGGCGGTGGTGGCGCACGCCTTTAATCCCAGCACTCCGGGAGACAGAGGCAGGCGGATCTCTGTGAGTTCAAGGCCAGCCTGGTCTACATGTGAGTTCCAGGACAAAGCTACACAGAGAAACCCTTCTCGGGGGAAAAAAAAATTTACAGACCGAGACACCACCACACAGCCCCCAACACACACACACACTGAATTAGTCTAGTAAGCAGGCTACATGGATGTGTCTGTCGCTTTAACTCCAAAGTGATTTCTGATGTTCAAACAGGACTGAGCCACTGGCCTACAGTTCAGGTCCATCCTACAGTAAGAGCTTAGCTCCCCCTCTCTCACCTTAGGTTGTCAAGGTAATTATTAATGCCTCAGTTTACTCAAAGTGCTCCTTTCTAAACAGGCCATTTGGAGTTGCCAAGAGCACAGAATGCGTGTGTTTTTATAACCCAGGTACTGTAATGCCTTGTGAGCAGGACTGTCCTCACAGGCTACCTCCTGGAAGTCAGAATGTCCACAGGCTGAGTCAGCCCCATTCCTCCACGTCCCCGGGAACTCACAGGAAGGAAACAATTGGCCATCACCTAGTTTTCCATAGTACATCTATCAAGCAACCCCTCCGAGGTTCAGGCAAGTCTGCATCTTCAACCCGTTAGTCCCCAAAGATCCACAGAGTAGGGTCTCCCAGGCACCTGCCCAAGAGGAGGTAGCCACAGTGGCTAATGGACAAGCAGTCATGTCCCATGTGACAGCCAGGAGTGGTACCCCACCCCCAACCCAGGAAGATCACTCAGGCCCAGGGTGTGGTGGGCATTCAAAGATCCCTGTCCCTCAGACAAAAGTCAGAATGAGGAACTCCAGTGCACACAGACAGAGCTCTGGATTTAGCTCAGAGGCCATTCAGGCCCCNTCCCCTAGGTAGCATTCACTGAGGTCCCATTTGCACACAACACTGTTCTGACCATGAAGACCTTACTNCCTCTCTACCTGTTGGATAATCCAACCTCAACCTGAAGAGTTCAATCAGCCAGCAGGTTCTAATAACCAGGATTTTATTCTCATCCNTCCGTCTTCCACATTGCCCGCGGGAGGCTGATTCCTTCACTCCCAGCCTCAGTTTCCCTCAAGTAAACATTACCTGCCCCTTTCCATAAAGCTGTGGTGACAAGGGTTCCATGGTGGCTCATACTGCAGGAATGAAGCTATGAGACAGAAGGGACTCAGGTTTCAAGTAGAAAGGAAACCAAGCTAGCATTGGCTCCAGAGCGTGTCAGCTGAAGAGCAAACTGCAACCGCCCCTGTGCCTCTCACAGACCACAGAGCCAGGGCCAGGGCCATGCTCACTTTGTTTCCCAGGGAACTACTGTCCTAAAGAGAACAGCAAACAGCTGAGGCAGCAGGGCAGGGCAAAACAAAACAAAACCTACATAAAAACACCTGGGCACAGCAGCACACACCTGTCATCTCAGAGCTGGGGAGGCAGAGAGAGAAGGGTGCCTGAGGCTTGCTGGTCAACTGTCTAGACAAAGAGAAAGAGTCATGTTCAGTGAGAGACCCTGTCAGGAGATGACATGGCAAGTGATTGAGGAAGACATCCAATGTCAACTGTGCATTTGGGGACAGGAAGTGATGAGTGGGTAGGAGAGAGAGAAGCTGATGAGGTGAAGAGACAATTCCTTCAAGTTTGCCTGAGAAGGTCAGGAGTAGGGGAGCTGGAGACAAGGGAAGGGTGGCTACTGGGAGGGAGGGGACCCTTTAAGGAGTCAGGCATAGGCAGTAGATTATTGAGGGTGTGAACCTGAAAGGGATATTGGGACCTCAGCTCCTTTCTNACGGGGTCTTCTCTTCCTAGTCTGCCATGAGGCAAGCAGCTTTGCCCTACCCTACACATCCTGCCATGATGCTCCCCTCACCACAGAAACAACAAAGCCAGTGACCATGGACCTCAGAAACCATGAGCCAGCCAGGTGTGGTGGTGCACACCTTTAATCCCAGCACTCAAGAGGCAGAGGCAGGTGGAGAGGCAGGTGAGCTCGAGGCCAGCCTGGTCTACAGAGCGAGTTCCAGGACAGGTTCCAAAGTTACACAGAGAAACCCTGTCTCGAAAAAAACAAACAAAAGAAACCATGAGCCAGAACCCAATCTGTCTTTCAAGTCAGTTTCCTCAAGTATTTCGTCACAGTGATGGAACACTGACTAACATAGGTCCCAANTCACCTCCACCCACACCCTGTGTGGAGGCATCTCAGGCCCGCCCACCCACTCAGGGCTCCTGGATCCCACAGAGACTGGCTTACAGACCAGCAAGAAGACATTTCAGAGAAAGGCCCCACACAACTGGGTTCCCCCTTCACCATCTCTACAGCCACTCCACTCCCTGCTGGTATATCATCCCTCCATCATGAGAGAAGATGGAACTGATACTCCTGTAAGCCCCCTGCTGGTTAGATAACATGAGGTGCGGGTCAGCTAGCAGCCTGCAGAA